>VYZR01048369.1:0-28164 GCA_013400675.1 Oxylabes madagascariensis | reverse complement strand
GTGTGTGGGTGTGTGTGTGTGTTGGGTGCATCACTTAAAAATAATCCCTTAAGTATCTTCACAAGTTAAATACATGTCTCACATCAGTTCCTAAATATTGTGTCAGTTTAACTCCAGTCTTTTAACATCTGCTTGAGTCAAAACACAGATTGGTCAAGAGATGACACTTGTACTTGCACAGTCCAGTCAACAACATGATTCATGTTGTGGGGCTGGTTGCATAAATTGACAGCATAATCCAGCCAGCTCTACCTAGCAGCTGCTGTGTTGCTGACACTCTCATGTGCCCTCCTTATGAAAAAAAAGCTGAGCACAACTTGTCTAAAAACATCCTAGAACTTGAAACTTCAGCATACACAATGCAATGAGAAGGTAAAAAGTTCACTCAAAAATGTCAGGTCAGGTCTCACTCACAACACAGATCTGAAGCCTCAGAAGAATAGCAATGTGACAGTACAAAGAAAAAAACTATTGAAGAAATGTTTGGATGGTTTCAAGATCTTCTGCTTTGAACAACATTCAGCATCCTTGCACTGCCTTAGGTGAGAGAGGGTGATGCTGTGTGTCAGGCAAATTCGAATTAAATATGAAAAGAAGCAGAGGTGCATAATTCAGAATAAAAAAAAGCCTTTCACGAGTGAAAGGCTTGAATCCTAGCTTGGGTGAAGGATTCTCATACACTTGGGTTTTTTGGGTTTTTTTTCTTGAATACAGTCACATACTTCAAGGGTAGAAACAGGTGTTTATCTGTAGTGGAAAGGAGTACGTAAAGGCTTTGAATCAGGAGCTCTTATGTTCTGCCCTACTTCCCTTGCCAGCTGCCCTTAATACTTATGCTAACACTTATGTCTTCCCCACATACCTGCTGGGAGTGCCCTCCCTTGGCAGGGACAATCTCCCAGCCTCAGAGATGGGTTGCACAACATCTGACCATAAATCAGCATCAAATCTGGGATTACTGTGTGTGTTTCTGTTCTCCTCATCTCATGCCTTATGCACTGCGAAGGCACAACACAATGAGTGCTCTGCATTTGGCCGTGCCTGTGGTACAAAAAGTCAGGCTGAAGGCTGGATCCACAAAGACCTTTCAGGGCTGGAAGGGATGGTCACATCTCTAAGTCCAAAGTGAAGATTTTGAATGCCTCCTCGCAACTGTCAGCTAAGGCTGGTTTCCATACAGACCTGCATTTCCAGAATCAAAGTTCCCTATTAAATCCAGGCTTTGCACAGAAGATCCCCTTCAGATTCCCCAAGGGGAAAACCCATGGAAGGAAACAGCAGCAAAGGTGTTGTCAGGATGGAGATGGATATAAAGAGAACTAGACAAGGAGTAAATTTGGCTCTACCAAGGAAACAATGTTATCAGAATAAATGAAGGGGAAACAAAACAATCAGAGTTATCAACCTCAAGTTATGTTTTCGGCAAAAATAAAAGGAACAAGCCCACACATTGGCAGGAGTGACTTCACAATGTATTGTTTACCATTAACTCATTAGGTCTACATCTGCCATATTAGTTAACTTTGCATGTTGTCACAGGCACTGGTAATGAGCCAAAGACTTCTGCCATCAGTCTGGAGTAACTCCAGGTAAATAGAGTTCACTTATTTACTTTATTAAGGTAAAAGTCTGTGCTCTAGTTCTCCCTCCTCTGCTTTACCCTCCACCCACGTTCAGTGTGTGTACATAAAGACGTGCCAGAGAAGCCAAGTCCCTTGTGGGCCAAAGCACATGAACTCTTTTCCTTTCTCTGGAGACGATTACTTTGAATGCTGCTGAGCTGGCCTGGCAGGCTGGGTGGGTAGAAACCTCTTTCTCTCCATGTCCCGCATCTGGTTTAGCAAACTCCTGAAGAACAAAGTCCATATGTTTTGGGGCCAGAGTTGCTACTTGCACGCAAATTGAGTGAGCATCTCAAATACCAAGCTATGTTACTATGTGTGCACAGCACCCAGTAGCTGGACTGCTGCTGCTTGAAAGCACCTGAACTGCTGCAGATCCCCTCTCAGAGACCCCTGGTGCCCTCCTTCCCAGCAGTCCACATCTCCTCCAGACCATCCCAACTATTGTTTGCTCTGCCAGCAGAACATGACACAGTGCATGAGAAAAGTCAGAGCAAACAAATTACTTTTCCCCCTGAGATTCCCTATCTGGAAAGCATGAGTAAACTTTTCTTGAAAGGATGTATGATCTTGGGAGGAGTAGTTACTAGGAAGTGACAAGTGTTAGTGTTTGGCTACTACGGTCGAGAAAGCCAAATGGATTGTGGTTGTAGAGCAAGATCCATTAGCCTTTGTTTAGAATGAATGAATGTACAACCTCAGTTTGCAGCATCTGTTGCAATACTGGCTATCCCATGATAAGCTGCACACCCCTGCAAATTCTTTATCCTTACTACAATTCTTCCAATCTAAAAAAAATGAGCCTAAAACATCTATTAATATTTATAAATCACACACAATCTGAACAGATTTGCCCTAGTAATCTGCCCTAATTTTCTTTAAAATAACTTCAATCTTAATTCAGGGTGTTAGTACTTAAATAATGAATAGTTGTTATCAACAATTCCATGTTACGGACTCACCTCACCATCTCTTCTGTAATGATTGTGTTCTTCCTTCCTAGGAGATGCAAGGAAACAATCTTACAGACTAAGCTACAACCTTTAACTGAGCAACATGTGGAAGGATCCCTCCTGTGGAAGGATCATTACACCCAGGAACACACAGTCTGGGAGGTTCCTGCAGAGCACTGACATTAACTTTTTTACATGGATGGTGGAAGAGCCATTAAAGGGACCTGTGCTGCTGGACCTCCAACTTTCTAAGAAAGAAGGACTGGTTTGGGATATGAGAGCTGGGAGTACCCTTGGTTGTGGCAACCATGAGATGGTGGAGTTGAGGATGCCGCGTGGAAGAAGCAGGCCAGTATTCTATCACACCTTGAAAATATGCTTCTGTGAGTTCAGAGTTTTGTAGAAAAAAGCAGGAACGCATTTCTGCATTTTTGTTTGCTGAGTATTTAACAGGCCTGCTGTGCTCAGAGTTCTCCTAGAAAGGGAGCCTCACTGGGAAACTTAAATCCTCTGAGAACAAATTCTGTCCCTGCAACAAGTACAACCATAAAATAGCCTCATAGAGATCAACCCTGTTGATCCGCTTACTAAAGGACAGCAGAAGCCAATCCACCTCAGAAATAGCTGTGAAGCAATTGTGTGTACTTTTATCTCTCTCTGTGGGACAAATTAAAATGTGTACTCATCAGGGTGAATTCCTGGTGGACTAATAGAGACCTTAAATATTGAAAGATAACCTGAGTGAAAGCCAGGGTGATCCAACTAGTTCATTTATCCCAAATTTTTGAGAAAACCGGTGTTTTTCCTCAATCTCTGCATCCCACTTGTATGTTGCTTTCTAGGAAGAAACATCAAAGGCCTACTCTCTGTTTTCACTAAATGCATGGGTCTATATAAGCTGTGCCTGGGAACTAACCTTTTACCACCACTGATCATGCAATGGGAAGTTTCCCATTATTCAGGAAAGAAAGGACATCTTCAATAGTTTAACAGAAAATGGTGGTAGTATCTCAATTATTTCTGTAGATGAATGAGCCATCAGAGGTTTCAGCATTCTTTGCTGCGTTACAGATTGCTTGTTTTGCTGGAGTAACCATAATAGAGAAACGCAACACTGCCCATGCTGTGTGGCCATATATGTAAATCCCACTGAGAAGTGATACATGACTAGCATCAGCTGTGTCACTAGAGCTTATACAGCAAGATTTATGTTTCCTACTGGAGAACTTGCTATAAATATAGCTATAACCACCTACTCATGTTTTGTCTTAAGAATCTATTCACAAATTTTTACAGTCAAGGGTACAGGTAACTGCTGAGATGTTAGAACTCCTTTGACTAGATTACCCCCATATAGATACAATTTAAGAAATCCAGGTTCAGCTGTAACTCTGTATCACAAATCAGAACAGCCTTCTTTAGCAGCTGAAGTGCTGACTGCAGATATTCTAAATTGCAATGCATTGCATTGCTTGTTTGATTTGTACCCAAGACAAAATGAACCTGTTCAGCAGCCAGGTAGTTGTTAAATGGATGCCATAGAAAATGCCATTGGATTGGTTGTGTAAACTAGAGCGTACCACTATATCTTCAAGCATCAAAGGAGTTCATTCTTCTTTCAGAAAATTCTTTTTTGGCAATGTCTGCTAATATTTTACTGTTTCCGCATTCTAAGTTCATTCAAGTCTTAGTAACATGTAACCTCCCTTACCCATTCTTCTTGTCAGCCTGGCGCTCTGGCTCTTCTTCTCATGCTAAACTTCTCATCTATTTATTTCACATACATGGCTCAGTAGGGTGCGTGCATGAAACGTACATCATGTTGTACTGATGTGCATTCTCCCAACTTTCCCTATGGCTAGGTGGCACAAATGGCACACAAGACAGACTGCTGTAAACTGACCAAGTGACAAGGAAAGTCGGTCACAGAAACATAGACCCACAGAATGGTTTGGGTTGGAAGGGACGTTAAAGTTCTTCTAGTTCCAGCACCTGGCTTTGGGCATGGACACCTTCCACTAGACCAGGTTTTTTGAAGCCCCATCCAGCCTGGCCATGAACACTTCCACGGGTGCATCCACATCTTCTCTGGGCAACTTCTCAGATGCATCCATCCATGGAAGCCACAGGTCAGAGATCATTAGAAACTGGTGGCAGCAGTCTAGGAAATCTGTTTCCTTGGCTCGAGAGGAAGGAAAAAGGCAGAAAGCTGCCCTCCACACAGCGTGTACTCCATTTACTTGCTTACTAAGTTTTCCATCACGCCGTGGACATCAAAAGGACAACGTGGAGCTGACAGCACTGCACAGCGTTCGGTTCAGCTGATGGCACTGTCTCGGTGCTTCCTGCTGGCCGGAGAACGAAGGCAGCCCCAGCAGCAGGTGACGGCGCTCCTTTGGCAGCCGTAAGGGGAGCGGGCGGCAGGGAGGAGCGCTGGGGCTCCCGGGGCGCTGCGCTCGGGCAGCCCGGGCCGATCGCGGCGGGTCGGGGCCAGGTGAGCCCCGGCGATAGCGACCCGCTCCCCGCCCCGACACCTGCCCGGCGCCGCCCCGCACCGCCCGGGGCCAGGCGGGGCCCCGCCGCCGCCCTTAAAGCCCGGCCGCCCCCGGCGGCTTCCTTCCCTCTTTCCCTGCCTTCCTCCTGACTTTCAGCCCCAAGCGCTCCGGCGGGACCGCGCCGGCGACATGGGTAGGTGTGGCGGAGTGGGATGGGGCAGCCCGGAGTGGGTGGCGGTGCCCGGCCCGCGGGGGGGATGCCGCCCCGGGATGAGCTTCCCCCCGAGCCGGGCGATCGTCCCGGGCTGTGAGCTGACAGCATGGCCAAGGGGCTCGCCCGCCCAGGGCTGGCTCTGCTGCTCGGTGTCGGTCTGAGGAAGTCCCCGAGTACTCTTGGGTCTCTGCTCTCCCTCTTCCTCCGGGGCAGCTCTCCCTCTGGCAACGCTGTATCCTGATTTATACGACCCTGCCTTGAAACTCCAGTGAGAGCCGAGAGATGGTGCCTCGGTCTCTGTAAGCTATGTGAGCTGAGCTCCTGGCCGCTAAGGTTTATCCTACACTACATTTTTAAGGCATATGGAGCTTGAGATCTGAACACAAGTTTAATGAGGTGTTCCTTGCAGATGTTAAATAATGATTTTTCATTGAGAGTGTTTGCCTAGGGTTGACCTAGTGTTTTTTAAGTACATAGATATACAGCTGAAAGATTCAGATAAGGGCAGAACCCATTTATCTAATTAATCTGGAAGAGTTTTTCCTGTCCAAACTGGAACACCGAGAATGAGAGGTACAAAACCAATTTTTTTTTTGTGATGTATCTCTCCGCTGCCCTTTGTTGGACCTTTGGTCCTGCAGTGTCTGAGTACATTGGTGTCTCTCATAGCAAGCAGTTTGTGGGCTGGAGAAACCGTGTCTCACACAGAGAAAGAACCTGAAATGCCCACCCTCCAACCCCCCCATAAAAACTACCCATGAAAGTGCCATTGCATCTTCAGCAAGCAAATCTGTGTTCTGGGGACAAGCAACCATAGTACTGAGCAGACAGAACTTGTCAATGGTGCTGTGAGGGATGAACTGAGGTCTTGCTGGCTTGGGCAGACGACCAGAAAAATGGTGATAACTCTGTGAAGAGAAAGAAATGGGATGCAGCTGTGTCTGCTCATTTAACATCAGGCTTGCTGCTTTATAGATTTCCTTGGATGGTTTCTGTGTTGGTGTTTATCTGGACTAGCAAGGTGTGAAGCAGGGACTTCTGGAGGGGGATGTCCTGATGGCAGCAGCATCCCTGTGAAGGTGCTGTAGGGCTGCTCAAGGGAGCAGAGGCAATAGGCTTGTCTGTGCCCCAAGTCAGGTGTCAGGACTGTAGGCTTGCTTGCTCTGGAGCCAGAAACATCCTAAGTGACAGTATGGGTGTGTACAGGATTGTAGAAGGAAGCATTTCATCCAGGCAGAGTTGTTGTGATGGCTGCATGGAGCAAGGCAACGTGCTCCCATCTTGCGTCATGGACGGTGAGCTGCAAGAGCTGCAGCATCCACCTCACCTTTGTGTCTACAGGGAAGGAACCACACTGGTGGGAAGGGGTTGGAGCTATAAGTCTGCCCCACCTGACCTGCAAGGTTGGGAAGAAGAGAATGGCCCACTGATAATTCGTTAGATGTGATGCTGAAGCCAAGAGTTGAGTGGCTGTTGACTTTCAATGTTTTTAAAAATATTAAATATCTTAAGGTAATACAAAGTGCACAACTGTTTAGAGCTTTCTATTGAAAAATGTGTAGCTCTTTGGTATTTTGTGGTGAAAATAAGTAGTTCTGCAGGTCATTCTTTTTGGGAAAGAGCTAGAGGGGCTGAAGGTTGCCCCAAAGACGGACTGCTCCAACATGCTGCTGGCAAACTTCAGATTTATCACTGAAAATGATGCAAAATGATGAGCGCTCTGTGCTTAGTCGGTCAAGCCCTGAAGCTGCCTGACAGTGGAGTCCTCAGTTTAGGTGCCTATGTTGAAAGGTTGGCTTTAATGCTACCTGGAGTTTCCCCAACCCTCTGTGTAAAACTAGACCAGAGGGATAAAATCAAAATGTTTAGAAATAATTGTCTCTTAAACATTGAAGTCAGATGATGTTGTTTGAAAAAATTGCCTCTGTGATGTCCTCTGTGTAAGGTTTCTTGCAGAGGTGACACTTTTGCCATCAGGAAAGAAGAAAAACCCTAAACTCAACCAACGACCAGATACTAAATATTTTTTGCCCAAGGCTTAGCTAAGAGACAAGAGTCAGCTGCCCAAACTGTTTTTCTCTGCGCATGTTATAAAAAACTGGCAGTGTGATGCACATGTGCTAGAAAGGCCAACAAGTGGAAATAAGGAGCTGATATGAAGATGGACTATTGCTGATACCTCGATATCCTTTGATATATCTGCTCATGTGGGTTGTGGAAGGGACATTGCCAATAGCTAAAATAACTCGTGTTCCTGCATGTGCCCTGAACTGGGTGTGTTAGCACTTTCAGAATGTTGCTTGCTCTCTAGGAAAATACATTCTTGAATCACCTGCGTAGTACTACTGTCTCTGTTGTGAAGGTATTTGTCCATAGCAGTGAAGGAAAGGATTGGAATAATCTGTTTTAGTGATTTCTGAAAATTACTTGATTTAGTATTGTATCAAACACTGTAGTGTTGCTGTCAGCTGTTTTCATCTGTTGTGAACTATGGACTAAATAACGATTTTCACAAACATACTTTTCTTACAGAGATGTATTGAGGGCTGACTTGATTTACAAACAGGGATTTCAAAGTTCACATCTTGTACTTGGTCTTATCTTAATGATAATGAGCTTGCTCATGTGCTTTTATGGAAAGTGTTGACATCCACTATGTGGACATGGGACCTTTATCTGACATAGTGAAAGCCCAGCCTCCAAGCCTGTCTCCTGAGTTAAGGAAGCCCCGCAGGGCTCTAGTTGGAGTGCTGCCAGAGATAGAGGGCCTGCCAAGAGCAGCTGGAAGTGACTTCAGGGCTACAAGTAGCTGCCTGCTCTTGCTGCCCTCAGTGGGACCCCCCTATGCTTCTAGGTCTTCCCAGGTTAATATTCAGGTTATGGAAATGCCTGCTAAAGTGGATCACTCAGTTGGGGCTGCATATTCAGTCTTCTGTAAGCCTCTTTTCAGGACTTAACTGGGACTTGACTGCCTCCTTCCCTGGCAGGGCATCTCAAGTCTATTCTTTAATTTTGCCTTTAAGGTAACATCCCCAAGAATGAGTTGTAACAGGACTCATCATCTGTGGGTTGGTGGTTTGCCACCACCTTGAATGATGTGTGGTGAGCAGCCATGGGATACTTTGACTCCTCAGTCCTTTTGAGATTCTCATGGAAGTGTATGAGTTTATGTGTACCCTGAAAAACCAAATGTTATCAAGAGAAGTTTTGCCTAATAACTATGAAAAGTCTCCCTTTAATAAACTGAAAATCTACTCACCCTGACCAGTACTGTGTTTATATTTCAATATGTATTTAGAGTTGAACCTTTTTTGAATCTTCCATTGGTTTTAAGGGAGTATTACTTATTAGTTGCCATTAACTTGTATTTTGGGTTTTTTCCCTCCACAGGTGGAAAAACTACTGGCAAGTCGGTAAGTATTGTTTTCCCTCATAAAAAGTTGCTCTACTGACTCTCTCTGGGTTACATTGTTTTAGTAATGTTAGCAGTGCCTAAAATAAAAATCACCCTGTAAACATACATTAAATGTATATGATAATGACTTCCTGGCCAACATGTGCAAAAGCAGCCTAGTAATTTATTAAGTTATAGGTAAGCATTAGTTTGCTCACCACCATGATAAAATGCCTGAAGAGCCTTTGCTGACTGAGCAGATGTTGGTAGGGAGGAGATTGGTCCCTGGAGCCCATCCTGCTTGTGGCTGAGTTATCATCATCCACTGCTCTTGAATCTTTGAATTGTTAATGACATGGGTCTCAGGAACCCTAACTCTGCCTTTGCATTTCTTATCTTGCAAGGTTTTACTCCACAGACCTTCCCTCAGCTTAGTGGCTTCCTCAGCAGCCAAAGTCAAAGCTGTGCAGCAGGGTGGTGGCATCGCTAGGGCAGGGCGAGGTTACAGAGGGCATTATAAAACATAACCTTTGGGTTACGTTTTTGGTGGTGGATCTGGCACTTCCTGACCAATGAGGGTAACAACAGAAAAGGTTTTGGTAGATGAGTGTATGGGCACATGAATACTGTAATAGAGGACAGTATAGTGCAAAACAAGGACAAGTATGCATCATAGCCAGGAATGAATAGTCTCTTCTTGCTTGTAGTATCTTGTAAAAACAGAAGGCCTGTCACCTGGGAAAGACCCAGTAGCTTTCTCTTGCATGCCCCTGTCCATGCTTAGCTTCAGCTGTGACATGCAGACCCCCTCCAGTTTGGGGGGCAGCCAATAAAAACACACCAGTGGCTGCTGTGCCAGCATGGGAATGCAGGACAGCTCCACCAGGCACAGAAGCACTAGTGGCTTGAAACAAAAATCTAGCCTTGCTGGATTGTGACCTCCCCAGACCAGGATGTAACACCCTCCTAAAGAATAAGGTCTTGGGTAGGATGATGGCACAATATTGGGGAGGTTTGTGAGAACTCCAAGTGGTCAAAAGATTTTAGTGAGGTTTTGAGAAATTCAGGTGGAGATGGGTCCCACCAGTTCCTGGGACAGGACTGCTGTCTTTCTTTTCCTCTGTAGTCAGGACAGACATGGGGAGGTCTTTGCTCTGCTTCAGGAACAGACATTCACTCCTCTCCATCTGGGCTATTTCCGATTACAAGTCACGCAACCTGGGTTACTGTTTCAGTAACTAACTTAACATGTGCTGAACCAAAACTTCAGCGTGTGATTCTCCATCCCATGACCATTTGCATGGCTTAGGGGAATGCTGTGTGGACAGGACACAAAGCATTCTTTTGTGTGAACTCCAGCCCACCAGCACCTGTGTCCAAGCTGGGAGTAGCTGTCCAAACCTCCTGCTGCCTTCAGCGGAAGGAAATGGGCAACTTCAGGTGAATTTTATCTAATTTTGGGATACATGTAAATAGCCTTCCTTTGGAGATACCTCTTTCTGCCCATGGAAGATGTGATAAATCAAGAGCGACAAGTTTATATTTAGGACTCAAAATTTGTGTGCTCTAAAGCTAGAGGAGTCCCACTTGGCTCTTACCTTAGCTGAGATTGTGTTCTTGCTGTAAGACCTGCTTATCAAATCATGGGTAGGATATGTATGTACTTGGTTCTGGAAACAACAAAGGTCAATGCTGTTCAGGCTGCTCAGGCATCCTCACGACTGAGTCAGATCAGCCAGCAATGCTCCTGCCACTCTTACTTTCATTTCTTTGGAAGGATTCCCAAGAAAATCCTGTTGTAGTACCTGTTGAGGCTTTGCTGGAGACAATGGCTCTCTAATTTACTTGTGTCAGGCATGATTAGGGTTTTTTCCTTTTGATCTGCAAAGTTAACTTCTTCCTGTTTCACACAAAATAAAGATTAGTTTAATTCCTAAACCTTTGCAATCCAAANCTGTTTGTTGAGGCTTTGCTGGAGACAATGGCTCTCTAATTTACTTGTGTCAGGCATGATTAGGGTTTTTTCCTTTTGATCTGCAAAGTTAACTTCTTCCTGTTTCACACAAAATAAAGATTAGTTTAATTCCTAAACCTTTGCAATCCAAACAATGCCATTTTTTAATTAAATTTGAGCACGGAGAAGAACTGTTTTGCCTCTGGAATGTTCTGAAACGTCTTTAAAATCAGATTCTTTGCTACTTGCAGGAATAAACCCACTAAAATATTAAAAGGGAGGATTATGTTTCAATTACATCCCCATTAATTTTAATAGAAATTGTATAATATATTCATCCACTCCACAAAGACAAGTAGGTGATCAGAAATTAAACTTCCAATTCTAGTGAACATATCAGATTTGTACCTGATGTATGCTTTTTAACCATTGTCTCAATGGTAAGAACTGCTTGATGATGACCACGGACATGCCTGTTGCAGCAAGTGAAGGCTCAGTGAATCTGGCAGCCAAAGCCATGCCATTTTGGGTTAGCTATAAAGTCTGTTCTAGTATCTGGTCTGAAGAAATGAAGGATTCTTCATCAAGCAGAGTATTTTTAAGGATAAGGAGTTTTCCTGAGAGATTTGTTGGAATGAAAAGTTTAAATGTTTATTTGTTTTAATCACAGGTGCTTAAAAATAACCCCAAGCTTCTAACTGGTGTGCTGCGGGGGTTTGGCATCGTGCATTTTTAGTTGGCTTTGGGTTGTGATTTTTTGTTTTTCCAAAAAACATTGGCTTTTTGCATACTTTTAGACACCAGTCAAGATTGCTGTAAGGGTTAGGTGCTGGAGACCTCAAACGTGCATAGTGCAACACTTGAAAGTCATTTCTAGCATTGCTAAAGGTCTCTTGCAAAGGGCAGATAAGAAGTGTGCAGACCTCTGGGGATCAAGAGAGGGAAGTCAGAACTAACTCCTGGTTCAGGTAAACTACTGACATCCCACAGAAGCCTGTGCAGCCTCTGGACCTTAAGTACCTACCCACTCCCGCTGAGTCCCTGTTGAGCTTGCTTAAGCTGTGGGTTGCAGTGAAGAGTGTTAGTCTGGGTTGCATAGCTCTGAGCTCACATTGTCTCTTGCCTCCAGGCGCTCTGTGGTGGCTTCCCTTTGAGCATCTTCTTCATTGTCATCAATGAGTTCTGCGAGCGGTTCTCCTACTATGGCATGAAAGGTATGTCCGTTGTCTCCTTGTGCTGAGCATTACCCAGGCTGACTTGGGTTTGTAACCTGCTGTTTTGTTGTTCTTCCTACAGCTGTGCTCACTTTGTATTTCACACGTTTCCTGCACTGGGATGACAACTTTGCCACTGCCATCTACCACACATTTGTTGCTCTGTGTTACTTGACGCCGATCCTTGGGGCAGTTATTGCGGATTCTTGGCTGGGAAAGTTTAAGTGAGTGCTTCCTCAGAAAGCAATCCAAGATCTTGAAAGCTCACTTGAAATCAATGTTACTTAAACCATCATCTAAAACTGCAGCTGTGAACAACAGCTTCAGAGATAGGTGTTTTTTTTTGGTTTTTTTTTTTTTCATTTCACCAAAGCTTGAGGTTTTAATTGATTCAGCTCAAACTTGAAACTGCACTGTGAATTAACAAATGTTCCAGTTCTGCTAGCTGGTTAAGGGTGGTAACAAGCTTTCCCAGAATGCTTCAAGTTTTTCCTCTCACCTGGACAAAATGTAAGCAAAACAAAGGAGAGTATTCACCAAGCTGTGAAAATAGTTAATGGGGAATTATAATTATATAGGACAATCTCTTTACCTGTTGCAAGTGGCCAATGAAATAGTGAATTACTGTGTTAACTGGGCCTTAGAATAAGTTTTTAAAATACTATGTGATTCAAAATTGACAGATCAGTGAGGGGGCTTACTGAGTAGCAATTCTTTCTCTAAATGATGTCCTCTGTGTCTTTAGCTGCAGTCTAGTTGGTCAGCATAATACCACTGAAGTGCCTTGAAATGTAACCAGATTATTTCCAACAGCTTTATCTCCCTCTCCTTTCCTGATGTTTTGATTCTAAAAGTGTTTACTTTGCCTGAAAAAAGCACAATAAAGATTTTATGGAGGGTTATGATCCATTAATGTAAGCAGACTTGCCAAAGGTCTCCCAGAGATTAGAGATGTTCTGTGCAGTCAGCTGCAGTGTCTTCTTCCGCTGTAGTGACAGCCCCTGGGAGCCCAGGGCTGTGACCACGGCCCTGTGTGCTCTGTGCAGCTGCTGTGAGCCGTGCAAATTCACTGCAACTAGCGGGATGTCTCACAGATTGCAGCCTATATATATTGTGCACTTGCTTGTTTAGCTGCTGGTTTCTTTTTTAAATTTGGCTTTTAATTTTGGCTTTTACTCGTTTTATCAAGGGGAAACTTTGCAGACCTTGCATCTCTTCTCCTTTGGTACTTGGATATGCCAGTGCCGCATCTGAAAGGCCCAGACCCTTAACAAGGAGCTTGTTAGGATGGCTTAAACAAGAGCAAACATGCTTTAGGATACACCATTAGGGTTTAACACCCAAAATGCAGCAAGGTGTCATGAGGAAGGCTTAAACAAGAATTTAAAAAAATCTATGATGACAAGAGGAAGAGGAGGTTACCTGAGCACTGTTAAGCACTCTTAAAGGAGAGACTCCAGTCTTTCGCAGTCCATGTACTCGGTGCAATGTCTGTCAATGAGCATGCTGGGACCTGCTCACATATCGTTAGATGTGAATTTCTTGGGGAAAATAATATTATTTTTTTAATTGTGTGCCATCAATGCAGTGCCAATTATGTAAGTCTTTGCAGTGGGTTTATAAGCCCCTCAAATAAAACCCAGAAGCTTCTCTCCTGATCAGCCCAGGTTCAACTTGAATTGGAAACTTTTTTTCCAGCTTGTTTGGTAACTAAAGTAACTCTATGGAAGTGCTATTAAAAAAATAACCCATTCAACTGTATCTATTAAATACCATTAAACAGCAGACTCCTTGTTGCCCCACTTAATAGTTTTTTTTACTCTGCTACAGGTGAAGGCAATTCTAGGTCAGAGAAACCTTGTTTTAAAGTGAGGAGAACTTGGTCAATGTCCCTGTTATGTCAGGGTGCTGTTCCAAGCTGGCTGTGAGGATCTCTTGTGTATGTCGAATAGCTGGATTGTTCTAGGTCTTTGAGCATTGTCCTTCATTGTCAGACCTTGTACTGGGTTTGGGACTACCCCTGAAAACTTTTTAAATAATTTCACATCATTGCATTGTGTTTTCTCCTGCCTTTCCTCCAAACTGGAGACCTGTGTCTGTGCCTATTGAATGGAGGCCCACTCAAGGACACAAGTGAACGTGGGTTAAACTACAGCCGCGTACTTAAGGTCCAACAAAGTTAAAACGGAACGGGTATTTACTGACAGAAAAAAGGATTGGACCCTAAAGCCAGTGTAGGGGGGCTGGTGATTATACAGTACTATCATCCTAGGCACCTCCTGGCAGAGGAAGTTGGGCTGAAAGCCTGCAATCTTCAGTGTTGCTGTCACTCAGAGCTGAGTGTAAAAATGTTGGTACACTTACAGCCAAGAGAGAAGGGGTATAGAGTTGTTATTCACAACAGTATTTCAGGGGAATTTCCATCTTTGAAGCAGATTTTTGATTTTTGATTTTTCTTTTTTCTTTACTCCTGCAACAAAAATATAAAATAACGTAGCGAATGTTTAATGATACTTAAATCAGTGTAAATTGCAGATTGTAGTTTTGCAGAGTAGTCCATTTGATCTTCAGCATACAAAAAATATGAAAATGGCATTCTTGAGTTAGTCATAAAAAGGCAACCACTGAAGATATTTAAGCATTTCCTGTGACCTAGTGATACCTATAGAATCCATTTGTTATCTTGCCTTGCTTAATTAATTAAAGGCTACCTAGAATAATTATAATAATTAAAAGAATAGAAATATTGTGGCAGTGGCTTGTGGCCGATTTTTATAATAGCTTCTGACAAGTTCAATCCATAACTTACTGTATCTGTTAGTTGTTTTCATTACCAGGAATCTTTAAAGTAAGCAAAAGTCTGCATTAGCTGTGTAATTATCTGTGTGTAACTGTGTTAAAATATTTAAGAAAAGATATCTCCTCTCTTGACAACAGGACCATTCTCTACCTGTCCATCATCTACGCGATTGGGCAGGCAGTGCTGTCTGTGGGCTCCATAAATGACCTGACGGATCACAACCGGGATGGCTCTCCCGATACTGTAGCAGTGAACATGTGAGTTGCCTTGTACACATTTTTTTTCCCAGGCCGGTGAGGGATGGGACAACTTAAATTTATGCTACTTGAATTTCAACTGTCTTTCAACCTGTCTATTATGTATGCTGTAAGAAGTAACACAAAATGATTTTTTTTCTTTTCTCCTTTGTTCCAGTGCTCTGTCCATGATTGGCTTGATCCTTATTGCCCTCGGTACTGGTGGGATCAAACCTTGTGTGTCAGCATTTGGTGGAGATCAGTTTGAAGACGATCAGGTACCTTCTTCCAGATTTTCAGTTATACAGATACTCTAACTAATGTTTGACTATTATAGTACTCCAATAATATACATGTTTAGGCAGGTGCATTATTGCAGGGTTTTCCTGAGGAGCTGAAGAAGGAGCTAATTAATTATTTGTCTTGAACTTTGAAACCAGAGATGCTAATTTTTACATCTAGGTTCATCATTGTGGTTGTGGCTAAGCCTTTCTAAACATCTTTCTGTTTTTACTGTAGGAAAAGCAAAGAGGTACCTTCTTCTCTCTCTTTTATTTGTCCATTAATGCTGGAAGTCTCTTATCTACTCTAATCACTCCAACTCTCAGAGGTAAGGTCACATGTTTGTTGACAATTGTTAAACACCAGAAAAGCAGTGTTGGATTGCAGTCCAGTTAGGCTTAAATTAAAGCTCGGTTCTCCGACACACTGGAGTTATCCAGCAACTAGTCTTCAGTGTGTCATCCAGCTTCTCAGAGATGAGGTACTCTCTAAAACAAGCCAGTTGAAAACCTTAATTGCCTTTAGGATCAGAAGTACTAGATCTGAAAAGGCACGCTGGAGCTAACAGCTTCTATGCCTGATGCATGTTTTAATTCCACAAAGGTACAAATGTGTCACTTCTTCCAATACCTTTAAAACTATCAAACTAGAAAGAGTTGTATTGCTTCCTGAGAAAGGAAGGGGAGAGAGAGCCTTCTCCTCTGGAAGTGTGTCCATGCTAAGTACAGAAGCATCTATGCGTGTAGGAATACATTAACCTGTGTGAGAAAGTAAATAATTTTTCATATTGTTAAATAAGAAAATTATGTTCTCTTGTGCTTGTAAAGAATAGCACGATCCTAAACAAAGCCCAGCAACTTGCTAACCTATATGCACAGGGATTTCTGTGGCAAGCTTGCACAGATAGTGCCGTATGGATGCACTTGCCAGCAGTTTCAAAAGGCTGCTTTTCTCAAAAGCAAGGAAACAGCATATGAATTCTGGAACAACCTAAAAGCACTGGGCTGAACTTCTGGCCTTTGGATTTCTTGACTGGAAAAGACTCTGTTGAAGAGTTTTAGATGTCTGCTTAATGCAAATTCTATCCTTTCCCAAAAAAAGGAAGTAGAGATGCGTAAGGAACAGCATGTTATTTACTTCCTTGCTGATATGGGGTGAAAAATACCTTGGAAAAGACAAATTGACCTGAGGGAAGTGATAAACTGTTATGTCCCGTAGAGGTTTAACCAGAAGACTAATACAACTAAATCAAGACATTAATTATCTGCAAGCTAACATTTTTTAACGAACCATACTCTCTAATTCTCCTCTTAGAAGAAGTATGGTGAAGAATGTAATAATTTTGTTTAGTCTTTTATTTTATACTGCTAGTAGCTATGTTTGTACTTGGAGCATCCCTTTAGGATGTGTGCTTGAAGTCAATAGAGTCAAATCTGTGACTAATACCAAGGAGTTCCCTCCTTGGGAGGGGGGACCCCACTCCTTGGGGGTTGGTGATTGGGATTTTTTTTCAACAAACTACACTTACATTACTAGAATCTTTGTTTATGAACTTAGCCCAAAAGTTTTGTAATCTAGTTCATTTCTCACTAAGGACATGCTTTTGACCCTTCTAGTGTAATTCTTCACGTCTCAGTGTAAAACTAGATATAAATTTCCTGTGAGGAGCTTCTGAGAGGCATTAGACTGTTTGGCCTGGAGAAAAGAAGAAAAAGGGGGCATTTTATCAAAGTACAAAAATACCTGATGGGAAAGAATGAAGAGGACAGAGACAGGCTTTTCTCAGTGGTACCCAGCGTCAGGTCAAGAGGCAGTGGGCACAAACTGAAACACAGGAGGTTTCCTCTGAACATCAGGAGATGCTTTTTCACTCTGAGGGTGATCAAGAATTGGCACAAGCTGCCCAGAGAGGTTGTGGAGTCTCCATCTGTGGAAATGCTCAAAAACCATCTGGACACAACCTAGACAACTGCTTCCAGGTAGCCCTAGTTGAGCAGGGCACTTGGCCCCGATATGCCCAGAGGTCCCTTCCAACCTCAACTGTTCTGTGATACATAATTCCTCTTCCCAGTAATGAAAGATAAGTTGGATACTGATCCTCCCCTCTGAGGATGTCAGCAGACAGATTTGTTGCTCCCCCATGAGTTAACAGTGCATGCCAAGAACAGAAACCATATGGAAAACATCAGCAGTGCTGACTGGGACTTTTATTTGATGTTATGTTTTCCTTCAGCTTTACAGTGTGGCATTCATACCAAACAGGAATGTTATCCCCTCGCTTTTGGAGTTCCTGCAATCCTCATGGCTGTTGCCTTGGGTAGGTGAATCTCTTGCCATCCTGTTGCCTTGGTAATTAGATGATAACAATCTCAGAATAACAAAGATGTGATAGAAATCTCCAGGTATTGACCTTTAATACCTGATCATTTCTGCAATTTTTGACTTAAATTTTTTTCTTGTGTGGGGAGGTGGGTGGGATTAATCTGAAGCACTCACTTTTACAGAAGAGACTGATTTACCAGGAGTGTCAGATGGGGGTGGAGCGAGGCATGAATATATCTTTGAATTCTGTACATTATGTAAATAACTGCCTATGTTTCTTGGATTACTGGTGTGTACAAATAGATCTTTTGAATATAGGGTGCGAACTCTGAGAAAATGTGTTTTGGACATTATCTCTAGTCCAGGACTGTAAACTGTATGAAGTAATTGTCCCTGCACTGAAGAAATCCCATACTTGATATGTCAGTACTTCTCAAACACCTACACTTTTACCAGCTGTGCTACAGGTCACTCCCTGAGCCTTACTGTTGACCAAGAAACTGGGGGGTGCCATTGTGTACTACAGTATCCCTCATGGTCCTTGTCCCTTGAGCCCACCCAGCTACCAGTGACCTTGCCTTGCCCATGAGCCCAGTCCAGGTTGGACAGCAGCTGTGGGGGTTTGCCTGTGTCCTGCCCTGCATGTGGGATGATGAGGCTGAGCAACGTGCCTGGGCCTGGGAGCAGAGGACACCTTGGTGCATCCTGCAGTTCAGGCAGACCCTTGCATGAGCTGCAGCATCCTGAGCTCCTGAAACGAAGCCCCTACAGCAAGGCCAGAGTCAAGGTCCTAAATGGCCCTTGTTTTGACCATCCCTCAATCAAGATAACCTCCCACTGAGCGCCTACTGTAAGAGTTTCCAGATTTAGTTTTTTGTCTTGAATAGATGCAATCTGCTGGTATTAATTTGATTGGTCTTACTGTATGATAGCATGTGAAAAGGCAATTGCATTGCTTCTTAGGAGGCTTATTCCCACCCTGATTAACTCCTTGACTTACAGTTTCCATACCAAATTATTTGCCACTATTTTAATTTAATCCTGAGTTGCTTTTGGTTTCTGTTTGTAGTTGTGTTCGTAGCTGGAAGCAAAATGTACAAGAAAGTTAAACCACAAGGAAATGTAATGCTTGAAGTTTCCAAATGTGTTGGAGTAAGTACTGCTTATATTCCCCAAACCCCTGGCAGCAATTCTTAAAACGGTTCTGTAAATGCGCCTAAATCAGAAATCTGTCTTAATATGAGGAAAGTTTCTGAAGTTTTTTGCTTTATTACAGAAGACTTCTTACTGACACCTCCAGATTTAGACTGTCTTTTTATGCACATCTTGATTTATATATGTGGATTTATACACATAGGAAACAAAATAAGGTATCAGTGTTATGTAAAAGCTTATCCCAACTTCTGGGAATCATTCCGTTTGTATCTGTGCACCTTTATGCAGAAAGAGACAAACATGCCTTGAGCTGAGTCAAGAGCAGAGCTACTAGTACATCTTATCAGCAAAAACTTATTACTTATTAAAAGAATATTATTTACAATGCTGAGGTTTATTGATCCCCACGCTGTTAAGGAAGTTTGGGAGGTTGCACATTAGTGTGTTCCTGCAAGGAAAGGAGTGGGATCTACATGAATACCACAGCATGTCCCAGCTTTGCAATGCCTCAACTTTGAGATAACATTTATTCATGTACGAGTTTCTTCATTCTCCATTGTTGTGGTTTGCCATTGGCCAAATGCCAGGCACCCATGAGAGTCATTTGCTTAGCTTTTTTTGCTCCAGTTGGGCAAAGGAGAGGGAAAAAGATCAATGAAGGGCTCATGAGCTGAGACAAGGAGAAAAAAAAAAAAAAATAAAACACTGCAAGGGCAAACCAGGTTCAAATCTAAAGGTGTAAAACAAATTTACTATTAATAGAGGCAGAGGAGGATAATAGGAAGCAAAATTAAGCTTTTAAAACACTTTTTTCCCCCCCAGCCCCTACCTCCTTCTCATTGACAGTGCAGGAAGACATGGCATGGAGGTCTTGGTCAGTTCATCATTTGAGATCTTTTTCCATTCTCTCAGAGAGAGGGGTCTTTTTTCTGCTATGCTGTGGGGTCCCTCCCATGTGCAAACAGTCATCCCAAAATTGTTGTGGCATGGGTCACTCATCCATGGGGTGCAGTCTTTTAAGGATAGGCTGTTCTAGTTTGGAAGCAAGGGTTCTCTTTTTCTATCTCTGGGAGTAGGGGCCTTCTCTCTCTTTCAGATCTCCCACTAGACCACAACTTTCTCTAACATTCACCTGCTCCGGTGTAAGCACTTTCCCCATGGGCTGCAAGTGGATCTCTGCATCCCCTGTGGACTTCATGCATTACAGTTTGTTTTACCATAGTCCTCACCATGGCTTGCAGAGGAATCTTGGCTCTGATGCTTGAAGCACTTCTTCCCCCTCTTTGTTCTCCACTGACCTTGGTGTCGCCATGTTGTTTTACCTCATGTCCTTACTTCCTTCTCTTCTCTGACTAGAAGAAAAACTGTTGCTTGTAGGTACCATTGTCAAAAAGTTCCAGTAATTCAAAGATTGTTGCAGGATCCTGCAGCACAGAGAAGTTGATCTTGTCTAGGTTCCGCGTTGGGGAGTTGCTTGTCATGTTGGTGCTGTCAGACAGGTGGTCTTGCCACCACTGTGTGTATGCTGGCAGCCGCTGTGGCGCTGCTGCTATTTAATGTCTCTCTTCATGTGGGGCGCTGGGCAGGAGACGCTGCTGCCAGCAGCCCTGCCCTTTTCGCTCGCACTGCGGTTAGTCAGGGGCCACGCCGAGCCACTGTATTGCAGCGGGCAGCGCCGACATGGTGGCTCCCCATCTATGGGGAAAAAACTGGCCATTTGCTGGTTTGATTTTCTTCTTAAATATGTCATCACAGAGGTGTTACCAGCCTCTCAAATTGGGCTAGTAGCATGTCCGTTTTCAGAGCCATCGCAGATGGGCTCTGTCACACATGGTGAAACTGTGGTACTTCCCCACTTCACCAAAATATCAGGCTGTGCCAAATCAACACATCCCTACAGATCTGCCAGCTTTATACAGCCCAGCCTATTGCCTATCTTGTAAGCACTGTCAAAACCAAATCTCTGTAGGTGACTTTGGCCATTGCTTAGAGTGCTGCTTCTAAGGCCCAGCTTGGCCATGCATGTTATTCCATGCAGTGAATCTTAGGAGCTCTTTGGGACCATATTTGTGTATATTCAATGTCAGGGTGTGAGACATACCTACACAATGGAGCTTCTCATAGTAAATGCACTCCTACGGCCATTCAGCTCTGAAAACCTGTGCATATGACACTACGCTGTTTACTGTTGTACATAAGTCTGAGGAAGGCAGATCTTCCAGCTCCTAACAGCAGCCCATGTTGAGAGACACTGCTCTGAGCTGTTTGGTCCACCCAGCCGCATCCCCAGTGCACGTTCTGCTGGATATGCAGTGTGAGGCCTTAAAAACAGCATTCCCCTAGATGATTGGAGCGGTTAACAGAAGTCAAGTCACCTTTAGTACCTTCTAAACACAAGAAATCAGGAGCATCATCTCTAATGACAAAACAGTTTATAGTTTTAAATATTTGTAGCCCCATCAAACATAATTCTGTCTCTCCTCAGTTTGCCATCAAAAACAGGTTTCGGCATCGCAGCAAGGAGTTTCCCAAGAGAGAGCACTGGCTGGACTGGGCAAGTGACAAGTATGATGTAAGTACTGGGAGAGCCTGCTGTGCTGTTACATCTGCTGACCCTCAGCTTCTCTCTGTCTGCTCTGATCCATTGCCTCATGCACTGGACAAATAGTTTTGGGCTTCTCCATCATTCAGTAGCTGATCTGGCTAAACCTCAGTGCTCTCCTGGCATTGCAGGTTGTCTCCTCAGCTCCTGTGGGAGAATGCAGAGCTGTGTGACTCAATGCTCTGTGTGATCATTGGCTGTCCAAGGAAAATTCAAGGGAGATGAAAGAAGACCTTCCCTTGCCAAATAAATACAAACATTTAAGTTTTTTTGTTAGGAAAATAGAAAGCATTATCTTTCCTTCTCTGCTTACTGTATCTCATGGCTGCAGGGGGGAAAAGGGAAATGACACTGCCTGTCATGGTTAATGCACAGGGTCTATACTACTTGTCTTGGTAGGAAACATCGGAATTATGCTTTGGAATTTCAGTTTAAGTGGGTAAACACTGCATCCCCTCCAGCCTCAGTATAATTTCTTATCATGATTCTCAAAGCTTTGTGTCCCATAGTGACCAACTTGTCCCTTGCCTACTATCCACTCCGCCCTGTTGCCAGTGGCAGCACAAGCCTTAGCCTGTCACCTTTATTTTCCTTTTGCCTGTATGCTTTATTCTTATGTGAAATTCCTCAGTTGCCTATTGTTTAAATGTCCCCTTCCTAGAAAAATAACATGGCACTAAGTGCTGAATCTCATGCTACCATCAGTGTACATGCAGAGAGGCCCAAGTCTCTCTGGTATCAGTCACCTTTAACCAGCAGCCCCTTCCGCACAGACAAGCAGACTTTGTACTATTTTAACAGAAATCATCAGATGTACCCATAACATGCAAAGTTGAATGTGTGAGTAAACATGACATGATGGGTCTTTACCTGTTGCTGGGATGTGAGTAGTAGTCTGGAACTGTTTCTTTTTTTTTTTTCCCTTCCTTTTTTAAACCAATTCCTCTTGTGTAATTTTTTATTTTCTGCAGAAACGACTGATTGCTCAGACAAAGATGGTGTTGAGGGTGCTTTTCCTTTACATCCCTCTCCCCATGTTCTGGGCGGTTTTTGATCAGCAGGTAAGTAGGAATTGTTTGGCTTCGTAATTAGAGCTGTACCATATCAGTCTGAGGTCACTAGACATAAAAGGTGCCTATGGGAGTGTGGAAAAACAAATTCTTTATCCTGGTTTTATTGCAAAAGGGTAATCACT
This sequence comes from Oxylabes madagascariensis, assembly GCA_013400675.1. NCBI lineage: Eukaryota > Metazoa > Chordata > Aves > Passeriformes > Timaliidae > Oxylabes > Oxylabes madagascariensis. Next base: position 5,726 of record VYZR01048369.1, on the reverse strand, counting down.
GAGTCATGTCAGTACAAGATGATCTGCAGCCAGGGGCAATCAGTTTATCTGAGACACCCAGGACTGATTCAGTGACTGAGGCCTCTCCAAATCTTGTATCAGCCTGGGATTCAGGGGATGAAACAGTTATTTAAAGCTTTCTTAGTGCCAATGTTTCTTCAATTGTCAGCTGTCAGATGAAATTTAGGCTCCTAGTGTAAATGAGCTTAAGAACCAGGATTTTAAATGATCTGGATGTCAGTTTGCTCAATCACTCACACCTTGTTATAAATACCTTACACCTTCAAGTATAGAAGTATGATCCTGTAATTCCTGTTCACTTGGTGGACTGGGTGCTCAAGACTCACAAAAGCAGCATTCATAGTTAAGCACTGAAGTATGAATTTAGGAAGATACTTGAGAGAACCAGGGGTTGAAAGCCTTATCCAAGTCAGATGGTAGGAAGTTTGGTCCCGACTCCCTATATCCTACTGCTTCAGTCCAGTGTCTGTAAGCTGTAGCTGTCAGTGTGACCTGTTACAATTAGGAAATTCTACAATGAAATTCTGAGCTCAATACTCATTCCATGGGTAATATCTTGGATAGCGTTGTGTCATGAGCGGCCGAAGGGTCTTGCCACAGATGTAGCATTCTTGCCTCATCCTGGGCTCAGGCCAAAAGTCTGCCCCTCTTGTCCCAGCTACAGGCAGGTTTTTGGGGCAGAGGGCTGCAGGCAGGTCAAGCTCTGGCTTGTCTGCTGGCTCTGGACTGTGTGAAGGAAAGATGGAAGAAAGGGATGTGTGGCTTGTACGATGGGATGTGTGGCTCGGGCTCAGGCTGGCGGTACACGGGCCCTGGGGTGGCTTCTGTGCACAGCACATGGCAGTGCTCTGCACGGGATGGCCCTGCCCTCTCTCCAGCTGATTTCTGCACCTAAGTTATTTTCTGCTGTATTTCACAAAACAAGTCAATGAAGTGAATTGGTCATAAGGCTCACTTTTTTCAAAAGTTTACATTGCAGAGTAAGAATACTCTCATAGCAAGCTAGCTTCACTTTCTGTTGTATTGCATATCTTTTCCAGCACTTCACTTAAGTAAACAATTCAAAAGGAACTTTAGAACATTGATTTACTGTGATATCTAATTTGTTCTTCTCTTATTTAAGGGGTCAAGATGGACACTGCAAGCCACAGCCATGAATGGGGATTTTGTAGGTTACTTTTTCATTTTTTCTTTAATTAACACTATTCAGACCCATTTTATTTGTTGTCACAATATTAAGAACTGTTTCTTTTTTTCTTCACCAGGGTTTTCAAGTTCAACCAGACCAAATGCAGGTACGTTAATTTTCTATCTGGCAATTTCAAGTACTTCTGAAAGATTATAAACATATTGCCCAAGATTATATACATATTACCCTTACTTAAAAAAAGCGTTTTGAAAAATACTTAATTTTTTCTCATGTTTATCTTCCCCAGATTGTGAATCCTATCCTGATTGTTATAATGGTCCCAGTTGTGGATTCTTTGATTTATCCTTTAATCAAGAAATGCAAGCTGAATTTTACGTAAGTTGATGTAATTATATGACTTGAACAGAGGCTCATTTTAGTGGTTCCTTTAACCGGCTCTTCCAACCCTAATGTAACAAGAGCAAGCATTCAGCTAAGGATGAAAGAGAAGTGTATTTAAAATGGTTGATTATTTTCAAGAAATTAACATATGAAAAAAACAGAATACTGCAAATGGTATGTAGAGGCACCACAGATTAGAAAAGGAGAATCTTGTAGAAGAGTAACAATGTTTTTCAGTTAAGGATAAAATCTTTGGATTGCAGGAGAGATGATCTTGATTGTTTTCCATATCCCCTATGTCTATCCTGTCTCCCTCCTGAAGAATAGGAGGTAGAAATACAACATACATCCTTAGCATTTGCCATGTTTTGGGCTTAAAAGCAATTGAGACACGAGACGTTTCCCCCTCAGTCTCAGTTGGGAGTCTGGCTCACTGGATACTTCTAGGTGGAGCTTTGGGGGCATTACACATTATTTTTCATGGTTGGTAATGAAGTGGCTAGCAGTTGCAAGAGTGCTTGGAAAGGCAGAAGAGAATACAGTTCTTAAAACAATTTTGAGAGAGCTAAGGTGCAATGCTGTTTTTCCATACAGCTGTGAAAAATCTAGGGTGTGTGCTGTGCTGGAAACACTGTCATTCATTTGTGGATATTTTATGCTAGATAAATGATGCCACAAATGAAATAGATAAATAAATCTATCCTTACAGCTTAACTGCATGCCAGTAGATGTCTCCTAATTCAACAAATTTCCCTGATGGTTTTTGTTCAATCTTATTTAAGCATAGCAATATGGAGACAAGTTGTTACTCTTTTTTAAAAGGCGTATCTTCTTGTCTCTTTCTTGTTTTACAGCCAACAACTGTATTGGATTGGGTTTTTTCTTCCTGCAAAAACAGATTTTTTTCAGGAAACTAATAATTATGGTCAGTCAGTGTTTGAGTAACAGGTTATTAAGATGCTGCAGGAAAAAGATGTATGTCCTGACAGTGTAACTATGAATTGAGAGGTATCCAGCTTAGCAGGACACTTTCTGTAATAATATCAGCCCTTCAAATGGTGATAATGTGCTAGTTATGGCCATCTGAGTTTCCCGGAGTGGAAAGAAAAAGCAAGCAGCTGAAGCTTTGAATTGACACTTCTCTTAAATCTCACATGTCTTTTGTTGTACTAGGCCCCTGAGGAAGATGACTGTGGGGATGTTCCTTGGCTCTATGGCTTTTGTTGCTGCTGCCCTTGTGCAAGTGCAAATAGATGTAAGTTCAGCCACATGCGAGTATTTACTATTAATATTTAATTGTTAATTCAGGGAAAAAAAAGGTGTGTTTAAGGGGAAAATGAACCAAGACTCCTAAATTTGAAGCCAATCATCTAAGCATAGAAGGAGAGGGAGGGGAAATACATTGTAATACTGTGGTTGACGTAGTAAAATTAACTAGCAACAAACACCATCCTGCAAAACACATTGCAGTTAATATAAATCATGCATTAAAGGCAACCTCAATCTTTAAGCTGTGACTAAAAGCTGAAAACCAGACATTTGCTTAGCCTATCAGAGGGCTTTGTATGTTTAACCTCCTCTGATATTTAGAATGGAAGTGAAGTGTTACAGTCTGGGAAGCATCATCACAGCAGGAGCAAAGATGACACTTGTTGAGGAAAGAATTTGTCTCCCCTAGCCTTCCTTGCCCCAAAGGGAGGTGCGATGCCTGAACCCAAAGAAGCTTTCCTCTGTAGCTGCGATATTGGCAACACCTCTGGGTGGCAATCCATTTCATCCCAAGACCTGAACAGCTATCTAGAGATGTCTGTTGTGGATGACAGACGTCTTTCCTAAGATAACTTGTGAGACTAGTAACAAAACCTGATTTAAGTTTCTTTTTTTCTGTTCTGTAGAAAACCTATCCAGTTTTCCCTACAGCTGGGCAAACTCAAATCAAATTAATAAATCTGGGTACTGTTCCTGCAACAGTTCAGTTCCAGCCTCAACTTCAGAGTGTGGATGTAGCACCTAATGAGGCGGTAAGTAAGAACAGATGAGAAATACTGAAAAATTATTTAAAATTAATTAAGCTAAAAAAAAAANTTCTTTTGTTTTTTTGTACTGTGGAATGAATTGTTATTGAAACACAGTGATTGAAGAAATGGTAACTATGTCAATATTAGAAATGTTGCTACTTTGTTTTGACAAGAGTAGGGTTTTTTCCCAAGAAACTTCCATAAACTTAAGTTACTTGGAACTAGTTGAAAATTTCACTCCTGTTAAAAAGGTTTCATTTCCTAAAAGTAGCCCCTTCCTTCAGTAAACGTACATTCAGCTCTAGTGAGTTGTTCCTATTACTGGGAGGAATGACTTACCTGAACAGGGAGCTTCTTCTGTGGCTGCATCACACATTAAGCTTCAGATTTTGCTGCCAAAGCACTTTTTCAGGTTCTCATACAGCACAGCATTGGTAGTTCTACTGACAGCAAAATGTGGCGGCTCTGATGGATGCTTTTGATAAGGGATCTTAGAAAGTGTGTTCTCTGATAACCTGGAGTTCTGTTTCCCTTGAAGAGGAGAGATCTTTCTCCAGCCTCCTCCAGATTTGTCTCACATGGAAACAGAGTTGTGAGAGAAGATAAGGTCACCCAAACTGTATACAGACAGGGGATTGATGTAACCGTAGTACATATCTGAAAATGAAAGTTATAGAATGCTTTATTCCCTATTATATACACTTTATCATCCAGATGTGGATTACAAAGTGCTTTTGATAATCCTATAAAACAAAGGGCCTATTTTAGTGTAGCACCAACATGTTTATTAATGGTTTAAGTATTTTATGTTGATCAAATGTGTTTTGAATATTTAAAACATGCCACTTCTACCTTCTGGAAAATAAAGCATCGCATTTTATGCTAGTAGCTAAATAGAATTTTACTTGGTGGTTATGGTAAGCCTGATTTATCTGGAGCAAGAAATAGGAAAATATAACAGCTATTCCATAATGCTTGTGGGAAGCTCATGTAACTTTGAAGCTTGTATAACAAATGAAATTAATAAAAAATAATGAACAAATTAAATTAATGCTTGATGTAGAAAACTGATTGAAAATGAAAGTTAGGGGATGTTCATGATATCCATCACTTCAGAAATAACATGTGTAAACTTCTGACCCTCCCCAGAGCCCATAATATTCCCTCAAAAGTGTAAACAAGTATGCAGTTGCACAGAAATCCATGGCAATTTGTCTTTGTAGACTGGCTACATGACATTTGAGACTTCTAAGCTGCAATCATTACACATAATTTCTGCAACTCTAAATAAAACTGAGCCCTTGGAGCTGCTAGAGGGAGAACGCTACACTTTGCCATTTAAATTGGATCTAACAGGCATCAATTCTGATTTGGTAAGTCTGCTTATTTCTTAAGATATATATCAATGTTTTGACAACCATCTATATGGTGTGTGTGAAGCTGAGAGGACAAGCTCTGGAGGGCTTTTTTCCTTTGTCTTGTTTTCTGTCTCTGCTGTACCAGTAAGACTGGTTAGCTGCAGGGAGTACACCAGGATGTTCTTTAAAAAAAATTCACCAATTTATTATTATTATTATATTTGACAACTACCCTTTCACCAAGACTTAGATGTGTGGTCATACAGTGTTTTCTGGTAGATGTGTGCTAGCAGGATCCTAAAGAGGAAAGTCAGGAGTCCTGCTCTGAAGTCTCTGTTAATTCCCACTGCTGTGTAATAGTGTATGTTTAAGCTGTTCTCTGATGCCAACAACATATTTTGATAATGGTCTCTTCCACCAGATATGGGACAACATCACATCAAAACCAGCAAGTGGAAAAAGTCTCGTCAGGTAGAGTTTTTTTGTGTCTAAAGTTTGGCAGTAGTGTGACTCTCTCTTCAAACTGTCTTTTGGTGGACTCTTCTTGTTGAAATACAGTTTTCTGTACTATAGGAACTTGCCTCTTGCTGGACATGCCACTCGATGTTTTAGGGGATGGGATAACTTCTGAGTCATGATTCACTTAAGTAATCTTACACACCTGCTTTGGGTATAACAGCTAAAATTGGAAGTGTATGCTTCATTCCATTGCCTAGACTTTTTTTATTGGGCAAATGGCATGGATTACATACCTATACCTCCTTTTTAATCTTGGGTAATGTAGGAGACGGGTTTGGT
>VYZR01048358.1:8960-24136 GCA_013400675.1 Oxylabes madagascariensis | reverse complement strand
GAGTGGAAGAACAGGTTTTCTTTTCAATACCACTGTTTTATGAAGGCAAATATACTTCTAATTGACTTTTTTCTTTTAGGAGTCACTGCTATATATTCCTCAATAGCTACTGAAAACTGAAATTTACTACTTTGAAAAAAACAAGCAAACATTTATTTTTCTAGAATTATTATGAATCCTAGATACTCTCCCACCCTTTAATGAAAGATACATTTTTTTTATCACAAATAAAGGGCTGTAATCTCAGAATATCTGAGACAATAAAAATCAACCCTCTGAGATTACTCTACAAAAGCTAAACAGTCCACACCAAAACCAATCCCAGGACCTGGAAATAAAAAATTTCAACTAGCAACATGGCCTACATTCTGAATTTAAAAAAAAATCCCAAACCAATAAAAAACCCTTACAGTGAATTTTGTGTATGTGTACATCTGTTAACAAAATGCATATACAGACAGAAAGAGAGGAAAACACCTCTCTCTAAAGGCACTTTGTATACAAAGTTGAGTCATATCTCTGCATTTAGAAATTAAGAATCTGGAAGATGCTCCAACTTGGGTAACAGCAAACACTGCAGATAGCATTTTCATATTATTTATCTCAGCCCCAGAAAGACAGGCATATGTTTACATTCAAACCTTGGCCCAGTTCACAGTATCTGGAAACAAGTTTGCAAAGTCATTACAGATATAATTACCTTGAAGTACTGGCTGAACTTGAAGGTCACCAGAGGGGTGGCAAGCACAGGGAAGGGCAGAGAAGTGGCCACTGACTTGATTCAGTTCATTACAAACTGCTTATGGAGCTCATTGGAGACTAACTAGTGCAAACAAGTGGACCCATGTGACTGCTCAGAAGACTGGACAGCAGTTCCTGTCTCCTAAAATGTGATGAGAGGGACCTGCCTAAAAGAATGTTACATATACATTTTAAATAAACATGCTCAGGGTGTCCTTCCTGGAAAACAAGGCCTAACTGATAGTGGGGGCCCCAACTAACAGCACAACTGGTCCGCCAAGAACTTTTAACTAATTAGCTAACATTTAAGATTTCAGCTAAACCCAGCTGGTTTAAAAAAAATCCATACATGGTGGAGTTCAAATTAATTCCATGAGTATCTTAACTGAACGATAATAGGGAGTCAGAGACTGAAAAAGTATCACTGTATTCATGCAGCTGTGTAAACCCTCACTTGAAGAAACAAACAATGAAAAAAAAATAAAAACTGACATTTTGGGAACATGTATTTTGACTGCCTTTTTAAAAATAAAAAGCCTTTCAGAATTGTTTCACTGTTTATTTTTTAAAAATATAAAGTATTAATGTACTTTTAAAAGTACATCTTTGTAAAGCATTCATATTACTGATAAAAATACATTTATAATTCTGGCCAAACAATTAGACCTTCAAGAGACATTTAACTAATAAAAAATATAGAATTTTAACATTGCTATTTCTGATTTTTTTTAAAGTTGAAGTACACTGAAACTGTAAAACCTGATCCTTCTCAGACCTTCTACTGCTTTAAATGTCTGGGAATATTTCTTAAAATACTTTCTAACCGTAAGGTAGCTCCACTCTGATTTTCTAACAACGTTGTTATTAACTCAGACAAGGTGGAAATGTTACCTCAAGATTACCTGTAGTTTCCAAATGTAGTGTTATTTTGGTCTGGTTTTATCAGTTTGGGGGTTTTTTCTGGTATTTAACTTTCAGCAAAAATAACACTTAAAGGCCAGGTAAGCAAAGGCCTACATATGAACAACATATTGAGAGACAGGATTATAGCTTCTCTGTGATTCTTGAATTATAAGGATGCACTTCTAAAAATAAGATATTGAACAAAGGCCTGGTCTTTTTATTTTCCTTGAATGTCTAAAAATAATACAAACATGAAGCAAATCCAGCAGCATTAGAGTAACATTATGCTAAATTCTGTTGTGGTACACAGTATAAATACGCCCTCTGTCAGCGGGCAAGTCCCATGGAAACATACAGTTGGCTGAACAGGTATGAACAGCCAGAGCATAGCCACCCCTCTACCAGGCCCTCATGCACCCTCACAATGTTACACTCATTTTTGAACGTGTAATTCAAACCCCAGATAAATGTAATGATAAAAAGCCACAACATCATGGTTTTGGAAAGTTATGTTGTAATCCCTAGAAGCATTTGGTGGAGAGCGTCAAAATGTGTGCAACGCGGGGCAGGCAGTGGCAGGTCCCGCCTGGGCAGGGACCCCTCACGCAGGTCCTGCTCTGCACCGCGGGGGACTCTCCTCACACCCTTGAGAGAAAACCAACAGGGAACTTTCCTCAATCTTTCTCCACAGCTGAGGTACTACTGCAGCTCTCTCCTCTGAATCTATGATTTATAAAAGAAAATGAAGGTTCCAAATTCAGCATTGGAACCAAAACGGTTGCAATTCAAGTGGGCCTAGAATCCTTTCTCCTGCATGATTTTAAGACCAAAGGAGAACAAATCAAATGACTTGAAAAACAAAGTCAAACTCACAGGGATGTCTTATTCAGGCACGCTGCAAAATGCCATCCCACACTGTCCAGTCACTGCTGTGCCTCAACATTCTGCCTCTGAGCATTTAAAACTGAACAGAGACTGGCACAAGAAAGATAGGCTTCTGTGATGGCATTTAAATCTAATCATGAAAAAAATCAGGCACTTTTAAGGTTATGCTGCTTTGCAAAATCCAGAAGACTTTCACTCACATTTTCCTCTTTTGAAAAAAGAATGCTGCAGCACTTTCTAAAAAGGAATGCTCCCCCTATGAGCAGTAGCATCAGCTAGTAGCTATGCAAAACACCAAGTTAAATCAGACCAATTAGGGTTATTTGGCATAACTAGACCATTATTTATCCTGAAATACATGAGTGATGACTTTAAAACAGCTAATAGCAACAACAGACCTGAGGTAAATTTATGATTTCCTCTTACAGAACACAAAACCTAAGAATTTCTGACAGCTAGAGATGCTTAAAAAAAGAATAATAAAAAATAGTTGAGAAACAAATGGCCAACAGATTTTAAGCAAATAGAAGGAGACATTGATTTTCAATTTTTATCAGGATAATCCAGACTAAAGCATGTATCTTTTTTCCTAAATAATTAACCATTTTGCAAAGACTTTTTTACGTCCTTCAATATGCAATAGCTCTTGCAGATAGCATCAAATCCAGCTTCTGATTTTCTCTCGTGAAGCTCTTATGAAAGGCAGCTTGGACTGACACACATCTTTGCTTCAAAATTGTCAAATACTCCCAAAGCTATCAAAGCAGTAAAACAAACAAAAAAAATCTTCCTATGTAAAAAGCACTTTCTATCATTTCTATATATTGTATCTATATAAAAAACATATTTATGATTACAAAGCCAACATTCCATAACATACCAACACACCACTGAATTTTGCACATAGCTGGCTGTTCCCAGCCTTCACTGCTACTTGTATGCCTAAGGAAGCACACTACATAGAATCCCATCTGTCTTCTTGGTATGCAGGAGCATAAAAGAAACCACGTAGATAACAGTATCTGGTTAGTTTTAGTCCTCTTCTGTTCCACGAAACCTCCAAAAGAAGCCAGCTCTAGAAATATTTGTACGTAGGTGGTCAGTTAAACTCAATAGTGCAAAGATGGAATAGAAAAAATTCCTACTTGCAGCATCTGAAAAGCAACTAAGCCTTCATAGTTTGCCTTATCCATACAGAGGGAAAGACATCTGAGAGGTAGCAGAGCAACATTTAGGTGAAAATAAACAGTGAGTGAAGAAAGTAAAGTAGAAAACATGAAGAAAGCCATATAGGGAAACATATAACATAAACATTCTTTGATAAGAAAAACAAACCAAAAACCAACCAACCACAAAAAACGCCCCAAACAAAAAACCAGCACTCAAGAAAAAACAGAAGTAGAGCCTGGCATTGCCAGGAGGAATACAGGACAAAAGTTCCAGCAGGAATGAAACAAAGCAAAACAAGAAATATTTTTAAAGTGCATATCAAATCTTATTTTCATGATGAACCTCATGAATGGGTGTTCATTTTGAAGTTTGCAGCATATTGTGCAAAAGTGAAGGCCGACTATGAAAAATGTCTCACTGCAGCTGCAGAGGTCATACTGCAACTCCAGCTGACAACACTATGCTTGGAATGCTTCCCCATAGCAAGTCTTCATGCATTTGTGGTGATTTACAGAACTGTCATCAAGGTGAACAATTGGGATTGAGTTACAGTGGTTGAGAAGAAGAGGTAACAGCAGCATGGAGGCAGAAGAGGGGGAAGAAGGAAGACCATGCTACCTCCCACTTTCCTCAGCTAACAAGAGATGATCTCACCAGCAGCTCACCATCCCTCCTGCGTTATGCCAAAAGCAGCATTGCTATATTTGGGTATGGTAGCATCAAAAATTGTTATTTTACCTGTAGATTTCTATTTCAGCAGAAGTTATGAGTATGGACTTAATGGGCTTTTTTTTCTCCAACAGCCACAAGTTCACATTTACATTAGAAAAAGTTAAACAAAGATCAATTATTTTCCTGTGTTAAACAGATCTTAGCATATACATAACTACTACAAACAGAACTCATCTTATTTGTAATTATATTACATAATAATATAGTAAGCAGACCTCTCTGTAAAGCAACATTACTATCACAAGTGCAGTTTCTAGCATCACTCAGTAGTACTGAACTTAGTCTGAACCCCACTTAGATACCAGCAATCTGCACTTCATAGCAATTGTTTACATATTCAGTCTGCTTTGAATTTCCTTGAAATCACTCTTCTTCCAAAAGAAAGTCCTACCCTTCATTCAAATTTGATAAGCAGTATCTTGTCTGTAACAGGTTTCAAATAATTCCTTTTCTATAGTTTTTCCCCATCATATCCACTGTTTATAGAAAACCCTCACATTTCTGTGTCTTAGTATCTGAGTTGTACCCAAACAACTCACTTTCATCAATGCGCAGCAGCCCTTATGTGTATAGAGATACCATGGCTACATCTACATGCATTTTAGAAGAATTCAAACATCTTTTATCCTGCCTCAGTCAGGGATAAGACTAGAAAAACATGCAGATTAGGATCACTTGCACTGAAATGATGCAGTTTAGGGTAGCCAACAAAAGACAGGGCTTTAAGACAGGATAAGTAGGTCATAAATTGCTTTAGTGTCACTAGAAAGTCTACTATATGTGCCAGAACAGGGTCAAACTTACAACAGAGAAAACCACTCAAGTAAATGCTGGAAGAAAATAAAAACTGAGATGCCCAGAAGTGACAATCTACACCACAACCTTGTTTTCTCCTAGAAAACAATCCTTAAGACCAACTTTGCTGACAATTTAATTATTTTTATATCAGGTAACTCAATAAATACTATATTCAGTGGTCAATAGCACTAATAATTCCATAGATTCCACAGTCTAAAGAGAATCCATCACCACCTCAGTCATATAACAATTTTAATTTGGTTGATGAGGCCCTCACATGTATGCCATACTCACCAAGCATTTGCACAATTCAGGACTTGGCTGCTCATGTATCTATCTACAGCTGCTCTCCCATGTTCTAGGCCTGCCTAGAAAATAAGAACTTTTCTGGTGGCAATGGGCAGTTACAAGCTATCAGTCAGGAAGGACCTGAGTGTTGTTTCTTGTGAGTCCATCCAAGCTCGTAGGTTCCTGTATCTATCACTCTTCTGTATGTGTTCTCTTCCATATGTACCACATCCAACTTCAGAATTCAGATTTAAGGCATCTGCTCTAAATTGTTGTCAGAATACCAATAAAATCAATGTTTTGTGAGAAACAAGATCTCTCCTGTTTCACTTCTCAAAGCAGGATGGTTCTTTTAGACATCAGCTCCATTTTCAAATTCTCTTTCAGACAAAAATCAAGAGTGCTCTGAGCACTCAGTGCACTCAGTGGGCATCGGTCCCTTGACCTTTCATTAGATTGAATGAACTGCTTAACTGTATTAAAAGAAAAAATGGTATTTTCCATTAAATTGTGTTCCTGAGGAAGATATCTCTGAACTTAATTTCCATTACATTTACCTTTAGAAGACCAGGAACACTTCCTAAATACTAACACAGTAACTAAAAATATTTAGGGTCACAAGCAGAGATGCACACTGTAATCCAATCTGAAAGAAGACAGCTATAGAGCACACGCTTTGTGCACTCCACAGTGACCAGCTCTCCTTGATTCCCTCACCTGAACAAACATGTATGAAAATCGGTTAAGTCCTATAGCTTCTTCTAACCCATCAACCATATTTTACTGTGTATTTCTGTCAGCTGGGTTTTATCCACACATCAGATCACAGCTACACAGTAGAAAAGATTAAACTCTACCACATAATGACATGATTTCAAAAAGGGAACTTCACCATCAACCGTAACAATTTCATTAGCACTTAATTATTCTTAGGACATACATATACACAGCAAAAACATGCTGGAAACAGGACAATGCCACAGTAGATTTTCATAAAAGAAAATGCCAACTGACACTACCTCACTGATCTTCTCCCAGTCCGTCCACTGTTTCATCTAATAAAATTTAGCTTTATCCTTGGAGATAACTAATACAAGTTTGGAGAAGGAGGAACTTTTATGTTGCACAGAGCATCACACTTTTATCTCGGGGGAGAGGACACAAGGGGACACATGTTTTTTTTCCCAATCTCTTTTTCCAGAAAGAAGGCAGCAAATGGAAATTAACTGAAAATCTTCTAAAGCCTGCAGTGACCTTTTCACAGCTCTCAAAACAAACACTGCAGCTTTACCAGTATCAACTTGTAAGAGTCAGTCATTCTTCCAGAAGAGCTGTTTTTCTTTGGCTGAGGATATATCCTCTTTCCCTGTTTTTAATTTGTCACATGGCTTGTTTTACCCATCTGAAGTCCTCTTCTCATTCTCTTGAGTGGGTTGTATGATGTTTCATCTTTGCCTGCTTTTCCTTTTAATTCCACGACTCCAGTTAACATTTCCTAGTATTTAAATTTCCTAGTATTAACATTCCTAGTGTCTTGGATCCTGACAAAAACATCCCTTCACCTTGAAGCATCTCTGTAAGACCAAACCCCATACCAGTTTGCATCATCAGTTTGTATGGGGTTTACCTCAGTCCATAAGCTTTACCTTGTCGTTCAAAAATCCAAATTTATGATTATTCGCCAAAGATCCATTTCTGAATGTATCACTAGCAATATCACTTCCTACTCAATTAAAACCATGACTTGGAACCAAGCTGAAGGAGATAGGAGCCATCCATGACATTTTTATTAGTGTGCTTTGCCTAAGTAGTGTTTTGCTCTTTAGGATTAAAATGGGTTACAGCAAAAGATTCGAAACTCACTAGTAAGTAAGAAACAGCTGCAGATGATCAAGTTATTAAAACTTTGAGAGAAAATGGATTAAAAACAACTGCTTTGAAACATACTTTCTGGCACCAACACCCTCAGATATCATGAAAGAACATTGAACAGTACCAAGTGGTTCAGGCTGACGGAAGATGAAGCATGGGACTCCACCACTGAACAGGCAGCTCTACTCAGTCAGACTTCTGATCAGAAGTACAAGATATGTCTGAAAAGCAGCTTAGACATTTCTTTTTACCTGCATATCTATGCCAAGTGCTGCTGGCAAGCCGGGTCAGTTCAGTGATCCAAGAGAATAAAGCCTCCAAAGCCCCTGAAGGCTATTCTTATGCCTATAGTTCCCACATTGTTATGTGATCGTTACATAATGCAAGAGAGAAAGTGGAGGAGGCAAAACCAATGGCGGAAGGGAGTATCTGCCTGTTTCTGCAATAGTCCCAAGTTAGATCACTCTAATCATGTTGTCAAACTCCACTGAATTCACTTGACTAGCTGCTGCCAGATGAGCACTGGTCCTATACCACAGGCAGGTATCACTACCAGGCAGCACCCACAGCAGTCCCCCCAAGGCAATTAGAGCTGCAAGAAAACCACCTATCACTGAACATCTAGATATCCAACTACAGGTTTGCAGGATTATCTCGGAGTCCTCTGTCTATCAGTACAAGGATCACTCATTTAGTCTTAATGGGTTACTAAAATAGGGAGATCCTGGGACATTGGTTTGCAAAGGCTTCAGCAAACGAGTTTGGCTGGGTTCACTTTCAGGTGTCTGGAGTCTGGAAGAACAGATGGGCGCCAGAAGCAAGCCTGTGGTTACACACAAGCCTTTTAAAGTCTGCTTTAAATATTAGGGGAAGGAGGGCATATACAACATAGGAAACTTCGGGCAAAAAGGAAAATTGGGTGAGCTATGTTTTACAGCAGCAGAGTTGATCAAACTACAATTCTCTTCCTAAATAAATTGATTGAGGAGACTCAACTTGAGATGTTTCTGTTTCTGACTGAAATAATATGCTTCGGCCTTTAAAACCTCTTAAATAAAGAAGGTGTACTTTGAAACTGTTCTAAGTCTTAGGATTTGTATGGGTATCAAACTACGGGTATCAAACATGCTTGTCAAACATAAAAGCTACCATACAGAGTAGTCCAAGTATCTAGTTAACACCTCCAGACATAAGATCTCCAAGCAGAATAAAAGTAGATAAAATACATGCTATTTTTTACATAATACCTTTCCAACTACTTCAATGGAATTTCTCAATCAGATTTCATTTGTATGTATGTATTCTGCATTAGTATTTTTTTGATGTGTCCACCCTCCATAGATTTCTCATCCCTTGAATCCGTGAGGAATTTTAGTATCTACAGCAACATTTGTCAAACTGTTGTAATACCTACTGCATGAAGGTATGAAAATGCTATTCTTCCTTCAGCAGACATCTCTCTCCCCCTTTGGTTTCTGGGATTTTTTTTGCAACAAAACTGCAACTGCCGCTGACTTTATGTTAGTTTTGAAAAACACTTTTCTTGTACTTCTTGGAAGACGCATCTTTCATTCTGGGTAAAATGAAAAAGCATTCCTATTTAAGAAGTATAACTGTATAGTAGCCTCTGAACAGCTGCAAACAAGGTTCAAAATACATCAACTACACACTCACAACGAGGCCTTGTGGCCTACAAAGCCCACAAGAAAATAACTTTTAACACAAACTTTAATTATTGAACAAAAGAGAAATTTCTATTACTTCAGATTTATTTGAATCTGGTGGAAAACATAGCAGACAGAAATAAAAAAGTAAACATTTAAAAATTGTTTCTTAAATGCCACTTTGCACTATTTTCCCTTCCTTTAGTACTTTTTCTTGCATTTAAAAAAAGTTATTTGTTTATTCCCTGATACTGAAATAATATACAAATTTTTCAACCATAGAAGAGCTCTATCAGATAAAATAATTCATTATACACAAGAAAACAGCCGCACAAAGGTAAATTTAAGGGTCCCACCCATTAAATACCATATTAAAGAATGCACACAAAATTTCTGTTCAAGTCCTCCTGCATTCAAGTTTCTTTTCATATAACTATAATTTTACAAAGCATTTCATGTTGATTCCTTAATTCATACTAACACATTAGTGAAAAAAAAAGCTCATTTGGGTAAAGCTTTCTGTGTATGAAAAAAAATGGAGAACAAAAAAGAACATACTATACACAATCCACCTGTTATGGCAATGTTGAAGAATTTTGATTTAACACATGTTCATATTACAATTACTTGTAAGGTGATTTACATAATCATAAATTAGATGAACAGCAATCTAAACAGACAATTCTAAAATTAAAGTATTCAAAGGACTTCCAGTAAGCTGAAACACTCCCAGCATTTACAGATATCAGAAACAACAGGAGCAATTGCCTTCCATGCCAGAAATTTTACTTTTCAACACAGCTTCCCCTTTGCAAGCAGCTGACACTTTATTACACACTAAACTATGTTCTTTGCTGTATTTCACTTGAAATGGCCTTCTACAAGACAAACACTTCTTAAAGTGGAAGACACATTTTTTTAGAAGAGACAGGAAGCATATTCAAGAGAAGATGGCTATTCTGTAGGAGCAGAAAACTGAAATGGCACAGGAGATACTGCTGGGAGAAGCTGTCACAGGAGTGGTGAATACAGTGGAGGACGACAGGGACAGGGAATACACCTGTAATGACAAGCCCACTGACCAGATAGTAGAGAGCAAAATAAAATCCCAACAAGTGGGAAGCCAGGCCACAAATTCACTTAGCCCAATAGCAATTAGCATGGGACCAAGGCAAAAACATTGCTGAAGTGGTGGCTTCCTGAGATATCTGGAATTTTTTTCAGGGAAGCCCCCAACCAGACTCTGTACTTCTCATAGATCTCCACACATGGGTGCACTCCATCAGGAATATCTGAGTAGCAGCAGAGACTACTTAAGAGTAATGTGTACATTACAGCACACATGTATACCCTAGAGCAGCCTTCTTGTACCTAAAGGGGCCTATAAGAGAGCTGGAGAGGAACTTTTAACAAGGGCACGTAACCACAGGAAAAGGGGGAATGGCTTCTAACTGAAAGAGGGAAGGTTTTGATTAGATATTAAGAAGAAATTCTTTAACTGTGAGTGTCATCTACAGGGCAACCAAGGGATCAGGCCCACCAAGCATGGCTTTAGGAAAGGCATTCTATGACCAGATGACCCATCAACTGGATGAGAAAGGCTGTAAATGTTGTCTACCAGGACTTCAGAAAAGCTTTTGACACTCTCTCTCAGCATTGTCCTGGAGAAACTGGCTCCTCATGGCCTGGTCAGGTGCATTCTTCGCTGGATAAAAAACTGGCTGGATAGACGCACTCAGAGAGTGATGATGAACAGAGTTACATCCAGCAGGTGGTTGGTGCTCCCAAGGGCTCTCTGCTGGGGCCAGTCCTGTTTATTATCTTTATGGACGATCTGGACAAGGGGATCAACGGCACCTTCAGTCAGTTTGCAGATAACACCAAGTTCAGCAGGAGTGTTGACCTGCTGGAGGGCAGGAGGGCCCTGCAGAGGGATCTGGACAGGCTGGATCGATGGGCCGAGGCCAGCTGGATGAGGTCGGTTCAATCAGGCCAAGTGCTGGGTTCTGCACTTGGGTCACAACGACCCCAGGCAGTGCTACAGGCTGGGGACAGAGTGGCTGCAAAACGCCCAAGGGATGAAGGACCTGGGGGTGCTGGTGACAGTGGCTGAACATGAGCCAGAGTGTGCCCAGGTGGCCAAGAAGGCCAGTGGCATCCTGGCCTGGATCAGCAATAATGTGGCCAGCAGGACCAGGGCAGGGATTGTCCCCCTGTACTTGGCACTGGTGAGGCCACACCTTGAGTCCTGTGTCTGCTTCTGGGCCCATGACTACAAGAAAGGCATTGAGGTGCTGGAAAATGCCCAGAGAAGGGCAGCAAGGCTGGGGAAGGGTCTGGAGCACAAATCCCACGAGGAGTGGCTGAGGGAGCTGGGGTTGTTTAGCCTGGAGAAAAGGAGGCTCAGGAGAGTCCTGTCTCCAACTCCCTGAAAGCAGGCTGTAGCCAGGTGGGGCTTGGTCTCTTTGCCCAAGCAACAGGGACAGGACAAAAGGAAACGGCCTCAAGCTGAGCCAGGGAGGTTCAGGCTGGACATCAGGAAGAATTTGCTCACTGAGAAGGGGAGTTAAGCATTGGAACAGGCTGCCCAGAGAGGCTGTGGAGTCACCGTCACCGGAAGCATTCAAGAAACAACTGGACAGGACCGCGCTATGCTTTAGTTGTCGTGGTGGTGTTCAGTCAAAGGTTGGACTCAGTGATCTTGAAAGTGTTTTCCAAGGCAAATGATTTTATGGTGAAACATCAGAACAGGTTGCCCAGAGAAGTCGTAGACGTCTCATTCCTGGAATTGTTCAAGGCCAAGTTGAATACGGCTCTGAATAACCTGATCTAGTTGTAGATGTCCCTGCTCATTGCAGAGGAATTGGACTAGATGACTTATGAAAGGTTCCTGCCAACTCAAATACTCTATAATTCTAAGATTAGAATTAGAATCTCCTAGTTCAGTTGCTTCCTTAAATATAATTTTAGATTTTGAGACATGCAAGCCTGAAATTATCAAAGCATGCTATCATGTAATATTTTTCTTATGAATTTAAAAATACATATTGTCAAATTACGAATTGTAAACAAATTCTATATATTAAATAATTTTGCATATTTGGACGATTTAAAAGAGTTGTGCTATTTCAATAAGTAAATTCCAACTAAATAGTTGGAAGGAAGAAAGCCCTAAGAAAATTTAAGATGGCAGCAGAAGAAGCAGAAACAAGATTGCCAAGCCCCCAGTTTGAGAGGCACTACAAAGCTGCACAACAGGCAGTTCCACAGGAGGATGAGAAAGGGAAGTGCAAGTCAGACTCTCCCCAACCCTTTATTAACAAACTTAGAAAACACTAGAACTCATTCCCGGACTGTCTTCTCACTTGCACAAAGTAGGTGCTAGAAGTAAAACATATCAGACTCAGTCACAGGCATGCACAAAATACACATTCTCATGCTTTCCAGGAATGCATTCTCACTAAAGCAGATGCTGGAACCAGCACATACTGTGGACTAAACTAAAATAAAATTTCTAATCTCTGGTAGTTTGTCTTATCATCCTTTCCCCAGTTTTGCTTCAGCTGCAAATTGTGGTTTGTAGAATTCATTTTTGTAAATTATTTGAAGCTGAGATCCTGGAGAAGCAGCCTGAAGAAGATCTAAACTCTATGGGCCTCATCAGCTATAAATATTGCTCTGCTCATGTCAGGTTACCTTTCTCAGCTGTTTATGGAAATCTGTTTATCTTCAGAACTCCATGCACTTTAGAAACACTGCTCTTCCAACAACTTAGATGTCTCAAATCCCAAATGACTATAGTTCAATAACCCCCTTTCTCTAAAGGCTATCTCTAGAAAACATGCAGAAAGGTTCTGCTCCAATCTGAGAGAATAAGAACGAGATAAATCTCAGATATCCAAGTCAATAGTGAAAAACTGTTCAGTGGACAAGGGGCATTACTCTCTCTTTCCTGAACAAGTGCCTATGTTCGGCTGCAATGCCAAATCAAGATCACCTAACTGAACTTTTTCCTCTTGTGGAATAAAGGCATGTGTTCTATTTCCACTAAACTGAAAAGAGGCTTATATTATCACATTTCGCAGGGAAACTCTTGTCATAGTATAGCCAAGACGTAAACACTTCCAGTATTCATGCAAGGGGGATTACAGCATCAAACATCTGCATAGCGTAGAAAGGCAGATTACAAAGTTAGTGGTCACAGGGTGCCCCAGGTATACCAAGGATATATGCAACACATCACTCTGTGAAAAACTCAAAAAATCAAAAAACAAAACAAAAACAAACAAACACACAAAAACAGCAACAACAAACAAACAAAAAACCCACCAAACCACCAAAAAAACACCCCCCAAAACAACAAAAAAACCCTCAAAAAAATAAATAAGTAAAACAAAATAAAATAAATCCACAGAAAATGATACCAGAGTCGCCAGAATTTTTCATTTCCCTTTAGACTGCAGCAAGAAAAACTCTCAAACTCACAGAAAAAACTCACAATTTTCATTCTTCACCACTGCAATTAGTACATAATCACATGATAAAATACTACTTTCTATTTTATTCAAATCTTATGAAACCATTCAAATCAGATGTCACAAGGAGTTTGGTAAAATTAATGAATTTTGTGTTTACCCAAAGGGTTTTAAAAAAGACTTTATTACCTGCTTAATTGCAACAACAGTGTGTGGAACAACGTATGTCACACATTTTCTCAAAAGAATCATTTCAGGCTCAGACAACCTCTCAAAAAATTTGATTTTAGCACACCTTCAGTGGCCCTCAACAAACTTCAAAAATAACAAAACCACTGTTGGAATTCAGTAAGTAAGCTTTAACTAATACTGAAACAAGCATCTAGCTTCTACTAAAGGCTTTTGTTCCACAGGCAAAAGAACCAGTCAACTGTTCTATACCATAGCTGAAAAACAAACATTTCAAGACTGCAAATACGACTGTAAAACTTATCTCCTACACATAGACATATCCCAGGATAATATTTCAGACTACTAAATGTAATTTGGAACATTGTCCCTGTGCCTTCCCCCATAAAAAGCCTTCTACAGAAAAAAATAATATGAAGAAATAATCTGACATAGGCAGTCTTATGTTTATGTTTACATCTACCTAATATGCAATGCTAAAAAACTAGAAAGAGAAAATGTAACACACAAAGTTATAGACACAGCACACTTCACAATCAACACACAATATAAAAGCATTCTTCCTCACTACATATTCCAGAGACAACTAAAAACACAATTTGTGAATACCATCTGCTTCTACTGTCTCTCTAGTGATGTATTAGCAAAATACATAGATTTTAAAAACAGAGGAAAAGGTCTTACTCTGCTATATCAAGATATCCACAGGAAGCAGCTGCATGTAGAGGTATCCAGCCTTCATTATCTGGTTGATTAATATTTGCTCCATTTTCCACGAGAAATTTCACCATATCTACGTTATCATCTATACAAGCCTACAAAGAAAGAAAGAGTTAAGAAGTAAGTTCATATCAAAGCTATTTTACAGTTCTGTGCATCTTTAAGCAAAATCTTCAGGAGAAAAGGTAAGTATTTTCAGTTCTGATGAGGAAGTAGGGTTTCTTTGTTGGGGTCTGACAGCAAGACAGGAAGAATTTCAGAGATAAACAGCAGGTGCTCTAGATTTATAGAACTTTTTAAATAAATGAATTTAAACCATTTAAAAAAGCCAAAAAACATTATTTTCTCAGGTAAATGCATTCTGAGAAGCCCTTTACAATCCTCACTGAAATCTTATTCTTCAATACAAAGTGGTTCCTCAGGTCCTCACTTTGCCCCAGGCCCAGCTCAGCCACTTGAGTGGATATTAAAATTGAATAAACAGCTACACCATGAAGTAGAATTGAGACTAAGAGCTAGGGAAGTGCTTTAAAAACAAAACCATAATGTGATTTTACCTGTAACGTAGATGAAACTACAGAGTATGAAGGGGATGCTACATAGTATTTCAACATCCCCCTACTGTTTTCTACTGCATTATATTCTATACCACCATAAATCTCTTACCAGTCTATTAATCACTCCTGTTTATAACTTATTTGAGTATCATTTTGGCAATTGCAAAAATATTGTCGTCTGC
>VYZR01048350.1:0-15885 GCA_013400675.1 Oxylabes madagascariensis | reverse complement strand
TTCAGGCATTTCTTACCCTGTGTTTATATGAGCTACCTCACCCGCAGACCAGTCCGGTTGTCTACAATCCCACTCTGTCTTCCCATAGTGCCAGCCCTGTGTGTGACAGGGAGCCCTGTGACTCTGACACAGCAAGTCTGTGGTGCCTGAGGTGGACAATCCACCTTGGCAGGTAGAGCAATAGCCAGGATATCTGTAATGCAGGTATTCAAGAATCTACTTTTATACTTTGGTGTGTCCAAATGTGGACAGGCACTTTGCTTCCATACACAGCTTCTGAGGGCTGTGGATGCAAAACAGGTCTGGACTTGAGGCAGTCAAATTTATGTTTGTAAAGCAAAGCAAATAGGGCTGAAAAAATGGTGATTATTCCTCTCTTAAAGTCGATGTTTCCTCATTGTCACAGAGATCTAGACATGGCAGGATTTCTGACAGTCCAGACAAAGACTCTTACTTCAGTGCTAAACCTTTCGGTGAATACAAAAATTTTTAACGCCTCTTTTTGGCCTAAATTTTTCTAACGTTCAATAACCCTGTGATTACGTGGATGGTTGGTCACTAAATTATGGTCTCCAACAAAATACTGAAGTTGTGGAATTTTTTTATCACCTCATGGGTTTCACATTATGGCCAATATTATTCGAAATCAGATTGATTAAGTTCCTCCATCTGTGTGCTCCAAATGATTGACTGCAGTGTGAAAGTGTCAGAACTCACAAGAGAAGCAAAATGCAGAGAGGAGCTTCTAGCAGATGTCACTTCAAGAAAAGCCACCAATCTCCAAAACAATAGGAAATAAATTATTTCCTGAGCCAGCCAAATACACAACACATTGATTAAAGATACATTATCTAGTACAACAACCAATACTCACTGTGAAATAAGTACAATATTGAGACTAACTTCAATTTCCTTTCCGTAGAAAATTAAAATTTTAAGACTTTAATATAAACAGGTGAATGGCAGAAGAAAGCAACAAAACATTTCACAGAACTGTTTAAAATCACCTATTTTTCAAGGATTATTTTGATTTTTAGCACTGTGCTTCCCTTAGCATCACTGTTAACTCTTACCTAAGTATCCCACTGTTTTTCCCTATAGAGTCTTCTGTGCCAATCCAACCATTCATTCTTGGCTGGCTGGGATCACGTTTTCCAATGTGTAATTTCTGTTCCTGTCTTTTTCTTTGGTACCTTTGTTCCAGTTGACTTTTATTAAGAATTAGTTAAGACTAATATGCCATTATAACTAATGCACTGGCCCATGGCTTTCTCTCTAGTCATTTCAGTCTCTGGGATGCTCAATTATTGGATTTTGGGTTTTATTTATGGTTCAGTTATTTTTTTTTTTTTTTTAGACACAAAATAGTTAGGAGAAATGCCAGAACAGCTTTCACTACAAACACAAACTATTAGCACAAGTGTTTTGCACTTTTGGTAAGTCCTCTGTTTCAAATAACTCCCCAGTAAAACCAAGGGATTATGGAGAAGATGAATCAGACTATGCAGAATAAGTTTTTAGGATGAGCAGAGTTGGAAAGTATCAGGTATATGTGCTGAGCAGGGGCAATTTTGCTTTAGAGTGTTTAAAATTTATTTCCATGTCTAACCTTCATTATTAACCAGAAAAAGAAAAACTATAGGCACTAAAGTCATCAGGACTTTTGCATGTGTAACTACTGATACCCAGAAAAAATAAAAAGAACTGCTTTAAATTTTATGTTGTTTGGAAAAGAGTTAGAGGGCAAATTTAACCATGTGTAGATGATGTAAGTGCATTACATGGCAGCAGAGATGTGGAAAACCTTGCTAGAACTCTTCATTGATTGAACTTTTATTAGTTCATTCAGGGTTGGTTTTATTTTTCTTTTCATATTTTAAATAACACTAACAGACACATACAGACGCACACATACATAAATGTTTATACATGTGTATGAAACAGATTGGCAGTTGTGTGGAGCAACAGACTGCCGTGGGCATAAGGATATGCATAACTCCTGCCAGAGCACTGGAAGCCAAGGTCTGGCCGCTGCTGCCGGAGCCAAAGGCAAGACAGGGGCATGTGGGATGTGCCTGCTGCTGCAGGACGGTCTAGCTACAGCCAGTTCCATTCTGACTGCCCTCAGCTCGCATCTGGTCCCCTGTGCTACACCCCTCCTGTAGCAGGAGGCTGAGCCAGGGACCTCAGTAAAGCCTGGTGTGCTCCTTGGCACAGCTCCATATGTCCCCTTAAGGATCTGGCAGCTCCATCAAAGTCTGTTACCTCAGTGCCTGTAGCTCCTGGATTGCCTTGCAGATTCAGCTGGACCGTCACGGCCCTAAAATCCCTCCACAAATTTATTTCTGAGCTCTGAAAATTTCAAATTATAGTCAGTCATTTGGAGCACACAGATGGAAGGAAATTTAACCAAATTTATTTTCAGAAATACAGACCATAAAGGCACTCTCCATTAGGAAGAAAGTTTCAGAGTTCCAAGCTCTCATTTTGTAATAAGTGGGACCACAATCTAATGACAAGCCATTGCAAATAGTATCCCAGGTCTCTCCTTCCTGCCTGTCTCTCTTCTTCCTAAGGCAGGATTTGCCCAGCTATGGTCCAAACAAGAAGCTTTATTTGAGGGAGATGAAAAACTCAACTTGCCTACATTTCTGAGAAGTCTTGCATCATCACTGAATTCCAATTATCCCAACATACATTTTTGTATAAAATGAAAATGATGGAGAGTGACAAAACTGATTGCATTTTATAAATAAGCCATCCCCAAAATCAAAACATGGAGCAGAAAAAAGGTCTGTGTTTTATTCCTATTAAAAGTTCCTCTATTTAACCTGTAAACTGTGTTTGATGAAGTATGTCCTATACAAATAGTTTGGGCATTATATTTTAGGGGATTTTACTTCTTGGAAATAACTTTTCTGAATGAGCATAAGAAATTCAAATCAGGTAACGTCTCAGCTTCACAGGAAGGAAGACCTGCTTTCCCACACTTGATAGATTTCCATGACTTCAGCTATAATGTTGTGTTATGCAGTTTCCCTTGGCATCCTTTTTTCTCCAGAGTAAAGCCTTGTCCTTTCAGCACAAACCACCCACTACACCTGCTGCCTTCCAAGGAGGAAGCCTTGGGAGACCCTGGACACTGTAGTGCTCTACAGGACACTTGCCCCTTTCCTGAAGATGCAGAGTAAAACAGGGAAGGAGGAAGAAGCAGACAGATAGAAGAGTTGAGTTAAAAAAACTTGACAAAAAGCACTGCAAGTGCTGCAATGGGTTTTAGAAGAGTGTTTTCCTATCCTGTGGTACGTTTCCATGCACCAGCAATTGCATTGACTGTGGTATTGCTGTGTTCACTACAAGCAACAATGAAGAAAAGATACAGGGGACAAAATTTAGAGGATGTTGCTGGGGAGGATGAACAGAGGTTATGCCCAAGGCCAGGAAAGGTAGGGTGAGGATTATATCTGGACTAGTTGGAATAAGGGGTCATGAGGTATATGTAGGCGAAGTACAGTATGGCAGCCTGGGTGTCAGTTCCGCAGTTTAGAGTACCCATGCAGCCCCAAAAAAGTGGGGTTAGCCTTCCTGGGGGAGGAGCTGCTAAGAGGAAAAGTGAGAAAAATTAATATTTTCCATCTAGGTGGTGTTGGAAGTAAGTGGATACCTCAGAGATATGTTGGGGAGCTCACAGGAACAGTCAAATCCTTACATACTTACAGGCTTTATACTCAGAAAAAAAATGAGTTTTTAAAATTGAGTTTGGCCAGGTGCTCTTTCCTTTTCTCTCAAAGAGCAGCTCCTTACTTTTCCTCCCTTTGTTCCCTGTACTCCTTATAGCCCTGTGGTTTGCTGTCCCTTTAGGCACTGGCTAAGCCTCAAAGGCAGGCAATCTCACACACACAAAAAAAAATGTAAACGAAAAAAACAACAGATAAAGGCCAAAGGCTTTTAAATGAGTTATTCTTCATGATGTTTTTCTGTCATGTGTAATAAAGTCAGCTGCATTCCTTGTCACCTGGATGCATTCCAGGCAAATGCAAATTGTCACTACAAATAGAATAACCTGGCAAGAAACTAGTCTTTTCAGGCCTCCTCCTCTTGGGATGTTTCATTCAGTTATTTCTTGATGTGTTCAGTTTCAGGTAGGTGTATAAAAATTCACCTTGCTCATTGCAGTATGATATAAAGAATGGAGATGACATGGGAGAACCACTGGGAATCTGTGCTTCTAAAACCGTGTCAGGTGCTTTATGTTGGCTGGTGGATTTTAACTCATAAGAAGCCGAGGGATGGCATTTTTTGGGCTGGGACACAGAGCAGGCTTGGCCCTCTCAGGTAAGACAGTACATTTAGGTCCAATTTCTGACTCTGGTCCATCCTTGCATGTGATTCCGGGCAAGGCACTGCTTTTCATGAGCACTGCTTTCCATGAGCACTGCTTTCATAATCTCTGCTTTTGGGAGCAAACACAAGCTGAGAGATAATCTACTTGCAGACACGTATAGGACTTAGGTCTGTGGGGCCTCAGACCTATTGGGGCCCTCTCGACATTGTCATAGCACAAAATATTAAATCACATGGAGCAGATAGCCGTAATTAATCTAACAACGGAACAAGCTGGACCTATTGGACAAAGTTGTGGGTTTATGAACTTGAATTGAAAACACGTGTTCTTATCCAGCTGAGAAGGTGGATTCTTGAAGTTCTTTCTGTGCTTCAGATGAAAACTTTTGTCCTGGGTGTGCTTACTCTGCATTCTGCTGTGACCATTTATTGCTATTTTCTGAGGCATTTCTGAGGTTTTCTGTAGTTTGTACTGGCCCAAGTCATGGAAAACAATTATGCTTGCTCAGTGTCCATAACCACAGAACAGCAGAACAAAGAGGACACCTGTCATTACAAAGCTTACAGCTTGAGAGTACAGAGGGATGTAGACACCATGTAGGGGAGTCCAAAGTCAGTATAGCTGATCAAGTAGGCAATCCATTCATCTCATCTCTGGGAAAAAAAAAAAAAACCAAAACAAGATATCTGACAGCATCCACTTCAAAATGGGTTGCTCGTGTTAAAGGATAGATGCCATCAAAGGATGGACTCTTTAATTCTCCCCCCCTGCCTGGAAACTTCAAGAAGCTACAAGAAAGATTTTTTGAGGAGTTTTCTTCTGTGCTCTCTATTTTATTTCAAATGCTCTCATATACCACTCAACCTCAAATAAAGCATGAGTGGTCTTGCAAAGGTTAGCAAGATCACTGTTTCATGGCACAGCCCCTTTACACTACTTTTGTCATTCCAGATTTAATCCCTTATGAAATCAAGAAACACAGAAACCCTCAAAGCACAGTGGACAAATTCTGAAGATCCAAATGCTTGTGGGTCACTTGAGTGAATTGCTGGGTTGACTCTCAAGAGGGTGCCCTGACATTTTCCACAAATCAGGTGTGAAAATGGGGAGAGGTGTATGCCTGCTATGAAAGCAGAGGCCAAGGACTCTATTATTTAGCGTGAAATATATTAAGCTAATAGCAGTAACAGTGTTCCCTCTGTACAATTTCCTCTTCCAGCTTGCACCACACAAAACACAGAAGCTAATATAGTCATCCCTGCCCTGCTTTAACTCTTTATTTAATGCTCATGGGAAGAATATCAGTTAGGTTACAGACTGTCTAGATCTTCTGCAAAGTTACAAGGATAATTCAAGTCAGATCCACTGAAGAATCATCTTAAAAAAGAACAAGGAGCACACCATAATTCATCAGCTGTGCAAGGAAGTTACTGTACTGGAATTTACAAGCTACAAAAATAGCCATTTTCTGGAATTTATTGACATTGATATATGCAACTTGTACAAACAAGACTGATGGGTTTAAGAGTAATAGCACCAGAAAACTTAGAAGATTGCAGATCATTAAATTTTTAGGTAAATTTTGGTTTATGTGATAAATTAAATAAGCCTTTGAGGTCTTAGGCTATGATGAAGACAGTAATCAAACATGAGAGAGAAAAATGAATATGCATAAATGCGGAAGACAAAAAATAAATGCAAATGCAGAAAAAAAATCAGAATTTGTTTGATAACATATTTGAATGGCTAATTATTCTGACAATCAACTTTTGTTCCATCATTTCAACTTTAATCTCACTGATGTCAACTTCCAGCCATAAGCTGTTGAATTTTGCTATTAGATAAAATACAGTTTGGGGTTTTTTTTCTGGTAGTTTTGAATAACAACATTGCATGAAAGACTGTCAGAGAATTACCTGAGATGCAGACTCCCCTGACAGAGTGACAGAGGAGATGTTATTAAAAGCAAGGATCTTCATTTTAAGCTTGACATAAATGATTTTGTAAACTGTCAGGGAAGACAACTAATAACTCTGAAAGGTCCTTCAGAAGGGCAGCAGTGATAAAATCAAGCGCTCTGGAAACCTTGTTAAGAAGAACAAGCTCCTATGGATCTAGAAAGTGGGTTAATTATGCTTCAGAGCTGATCAGTGATCCTGCTGCACGTCCTTCTCAGTAGGAGCCAATGCCCTGGATGCAGCCAGGGACACCAGACTCTCACTGGCCAATCTGGAGTTCCTAAAGCTCCTGTGATATGGACACTGTCCCTGTGCTTTGTCTGTGTGGTTGTTAAGAAATAGCCTAAGCTCTAGGAGGTCCCAGGCATATCAAGGCAGGCATCAGTTCAGAGCTGGAGACGGGCCAGTAGGAGGCCAGGCAGAAGTGATATGATGGTTCTTTGTAGAGCTATTCATGGGTTTAGGGTCTTAAAAGGCCATGAGCACTTTCAGATTATTACAAAGGTGTTATACAAATGCATCAGTATCGAAGGCAAGAGTTCTAAGTATGCGGTCTTACTAAAGGTTACCATACTTAAGGTTCCAATGAGGCGTAAAAGCAACTCAACAAAGAGCCCCAACCATGGGAGAATAACAAGGACTCCCAGCCCAGGGGGGAAGGCAGATCAACAAGGGGCTCTGGCCACAAAGGAAAGCAGGCTGCCAGGGAATCCCGGCCACAGGGAAAGACCGGTTGGAAAGGGGTCCCGTGCTNGGGTTGGAAAGGGGTCCCGTTCTCGAGCAGTGCTCCCCACAGCAGCAGCCAAAGCAGCAGAGGCTACTGCCGTAGCAGCAGCAGCTGTGGCAGCAGCAGCATCCCCCACGCACCAACAGTAGCAGGGACAACAGAAGCACCCCCCATGCGATATAATATCTAAGTTTATGGCAACAGCTCCCTGGCAGCGATTCCCTGGCACAGCCCCGTTATCTATTGTGGTAGACGGCAGGAGGATGGACTGATCAATTGAAGGATTGAAGGATCGATGCCATTGCCCTCGAAACAGGGGATTTTTATCCATAAACCATAAATGCACTTTCATATCCTTATCTATAGGTTGTCCAATTAACTAAAAACGTGCTTCTAAAACATTCTCCCTACACCAATCTAAACCTAATTCTAAAAGTATGTAAAACTACAAAAAACTACGAAAATTGGTATCAGTCCTTACACAAAACGCTGCACATGTAGCATATCTATTAATGTAAAAGATTCTATCACATAGCATATCTATTAATGTAGAAGCTTCCGTCTCATTCACGTAAAAATTGTACTAGCTCTGTCTAGTACTGTAAATGATGATCTAAAATGTTTTTGTTCTGTTTAAAGCTAAACTACCAGGCCTTAGGGCTCTGGACTCTGTGCTAGCTGTTTCTTAAGGCACTTAAGAGTCTGCTTACCTAAAACTAGAGTCTAAACTTCTACTTCATATTTACGTGGCTTAATACATTTTAATTTCTCTAAAGGCTTCAATTCAACCCCTGTATCTTTCTCTCTCCCTGGGGAACCCAGGAGGGCATGCACTCCAACAGTCCTTCATCTTTGAATGTATTTAAAATATGGAACTTTGCAGACTCAGATGCAAGAAACAGGTCATCAATGCCACTGACAGTTTCCCATTACTTGTGGTCTCGTTTTGGTTTCAATTTCCTGGATACATCCTTACATTACTTTCTTCAGCAAGGCTTAAAAGAAAGGCATTTCCCACGGGAAGTGAAAGGAGAAGAAAAAAATGTTGATGTTCCATATCTGTCAGTATTTGTCATTTATTCATGCCAAGATGAACACATTAATCCTCACAAAGCCAATGGCACCTGATGGGAGAGGATTGGAGGCAGATCATCTCTCATAGGCTCAGGCTGGGCTCTGGTGCCAGCAGTCCATGACAGGTGGAGGGCTCTCACTGCACCCCAGAGAGCAAAGGGAATCACATTTTGCATCATCTTGGGTGTGTTAGTGATCTTTGTCCCTCCCTGAGGGCCTCTCTTTTCCCAGGTTGTTGCTCCCTGCCTAGTGACCTGCAGCAGAATTACAGGAGCTTTTGATTTTTCCTGGAGGAGGTGACATGAACCTTATCTACATAAATCCTTCCTTTTATTTAGGCTACTCATTTCTCACTTATAGTGAGTGAAAAAATTATACCCTGAATTAATTAATCTATGTCAAAACTATATCAAGCAATAAACAGACCTGAAGTGATAGCCTAAGGAGACATCCAGTATGCTCCCGTGTATCCTCTGCTTCTACCATCTATTCAAATGGAAAATATCTCTTCCTTCCAGCAAGTGTAACACTGAATAGTTATAGTTCCAACTGAATGGGGACCAAATTTTTTCTATAACGGATCATAAAGAAGATATGGATTGAATTTCCAACTAGAATACGACTCATCCTTCATTTTTGCCAAAAGATCTGTGCAGCAGAAAATGCATTTGCCTAATTTATTTTAAATCGATGATTAACAACTAGTCTGAGGCACAATGACAAATAGGGTTTCAAATGCCTAACTACTACATTCATAGAAAATGCCATTTATGTGCAGGACCAGTGGCACGGCTGTCTGACTCTGAGAGTCGCTTACATGCAAATGGCACTTGTGCTTCAAAGCCTGAACCTCTATCTGGCATTTGCTGCTCCATAAAATAGTTCAGCATACCTTAGATAGCTGCTTTCAAGGTATAATAAGTATTATTTCTCAGACCATTAATGTATTGTGGACTTGGGAGGATACTGTTTTAAGTTTTCTCAAGGCTTACATAAGACTTATGTTTTAGTTAAGTTTCAACTTAGCTTACTAGTTCAGTTTAGTTTAACAGACAGTTACTCCCTATTCTTCTACATAGAGAAGTTTTTATTATTTCCTTTCTATCCTCTCACTCTGAATCTCAAGTCTAATAGCCAAGCAATACTAAAGGCATTCTGAAGTAGTCAGTGATAAATCTACATAACAGAAACACATGATGTAGGAAATACATGCTATTTCTCTGATGTGGGGTGCTTAATATTGGATACTGCAGAAGGTAAAACTGTATGGCTCAGAACATAAAGTCATGAAGCCTTAGCGCTCTTTATCTTGTTAAGATTAATTAATTTGTGTCAGACTGTTTTAACACCATCATGGTTCAGGAATGGTACTCCCCAGTTCAATGCCTTCACTGAGAGTCTCCCAAACCAGAGTCTGCTCAGGTGTTCCCCCCTCCTTCCTGCCCTTCCCACTCTGGTGGGATGGAGTTGAGAATTAGAGGCATAAAAGGTGAAAATCATGGGCTGAGATAAAAAATTATTGGAAATAGCATCGAGACAAGAAAATGAACAGCAACAGAAAAAAATGTTAAGAAAAAAAGTATGAGTCAAGGAAACAATTTATGGAAAGCCAAATACCGACAGGCTCTTCTGCACAGTGCTTTCTCCCCCTTACTCTGGCCACCGGAACTGACAAGATGTGGTATCAAATAACACCTGGCCCTTAGCCATGCCTGCTCGGAACAGGATAGACTTACATGTCTTGTATGTAAAATGACAAATTCCTTAAGAGCGTGAAAACTAAACTCACAGTGAAGATTCTTGTAATACTTTTCTTATGCTTGTGTGGTTTCCTAGACTTTGTAAATGACAGCAGAAAATATTCAAAATTTTCAAACCTAAAACTGCAAAAAAGGAAAAAAAGTCACATGCTTAGAAAATGTGGGTTATGAACCAAATCCTACCAGTAAAAGCAGCAGAGCTATAAAATCTGACTACAGTTAGGGAAAAGGTTGAGGATTCACTGTGCTACAGTGAAGATAGTTGAAACTAAATCATTAGGATGTCAAATATTTTGGAAAATAAAATGCAATTGAAGTTTCACTACCCTTCAACTACGTCAAACTAAGAATAACTTTTGTGCTCTTTTAAAGCCAACCACACTTTAGATGCTGTTTTAGATTGTTTAGAGTAGAGGATTTTTTGACTGATGTCAGTTTGATACCTGCACAAGTAACAAGAAATATTTACAATTTAAGAAGACAGTATATAATTTATAGTAGCCCTTGTAGATCATATCATATCAATCTTATAATGTATTACATTTATTCCATAAATTCTCCTGGTCTTCTAAACATCCTAAACCAAGGTTTCTAAGCTTGATCTTAGCTTGCCAGGGAATTAGGACTCACTCATCTGATAAATACTTTGCCCACTTGCTTTTAGTTTTGAGCTAAGGCTCCAAGCAATTAATTAGTTATGAGGCAACATCAGCAGCTGCATAGATTTGCAAAAATATTCCAGAGTGAAATAGACATCTGAAATGACAGCCTTGAAAATGCTAGTATAATGCAATGAAAAGGAAGGGGAGCAGGTCTACCATGCAATATCCATTTGTGTGCAAGCTTCGAGAAGTTATGTTTTCAAAATGAATTCAATAAACGTGGGCAATGTGATTTCAATCAGCAGTGTTTATAAGTGAATAACATGATTTATGTAATTGTATGAAAGTGGGAAACAGAAAGCAGAAAGCCTAGGAATCAAAAAAGGTAACAGTTACAGCGAGATTGAAGTGCAACAGAAAATGACAGTGGCAACAGGAATGTGGTATTTCATTTTGTTTTCTACTTTATTGAAAACACAAAAATGTGTTGAAAGAAAAAAAGCTTTTATAGAGAGATGTGACATCTAGTAATACTGTATGTATTAATTAATACTTTGATGTATGACAATGGATACACGATACAAGCAAAGAAGTTTAAGTTTCTTTAGTTTAATATTCATGCTAGATAAAATTATGAAGAATATATAAAAGTAAAAGCATGTTCTGTAATGATGACAAAGATCTCTGCCTTGGTTTGTAAAGACAGGCNACCCAAAAAATAAACAAAAAAAGACCCTCTTCAATCAGTTTCAAAAGACTGGGAATAGAATACATGCTTTTGGTTACATCTTGCATTGCAACCCAAGGCAATCTCTTATCCATAGGTCACATAAATGATGATGAAAATTATAGTTGTAGATGATAAACAAAAGATTTATGCAAAGTGGCAGATACCACCACTTCTGGCTAAATTGAAGAATGTGAGAATGAACCCTGTAAGAATTTGAGAACAACCATTTTTGTCCCTTCATACCTTTTTCATCATATTAAATAAGAAAATCATTGTGTTTATAACGTCTACTGTGTTTATCAAGACAGACTACAGAGATTTCAATCGAGTTGCAGTTCAACATTTCTCTTCTAAAGTGATGCATTTCTGTTTAATTTCTCTTATAACTTACCATGAGGATGTCCTGTCACCTCTCTATTTTTAGAAAACATGAAGTTGTCTTTTTCACCTTTTGGCAATTACACAGAATCACAGAATGATTGAGGCTGGAAGGAGCTTCTGCAGGTTCTTTTATTCAAATGCCTCTCATCTCAGACAGGGCCATCTAGAGCGGTGTGCCCAGGACCATGCTCAGATAATTTCTTAATATCTGACTCCAAGGATGGAAACTCCACAAGAGGTTGTGGACAGCCTGTGCTAGGGCATCATAGTCCTCACAATGAAAAAGTCTGTCCTGATATTCAACAGAAATCTCCTGTGTTTCAGTGTGTCCTCATTGCCTCTTGTCCTATGGAAAGCACAACTTGAAATACCCTGGTTCCATCTTCTTTACACCTTCCCTTCACAAAATGATAAGATCCCCCTGAGCCTTCTCTTCTGGTTGGAGATTTTATCATTGGAAGGATGATCCAGTCCCTTAAACAATTTAGTGTCCTTTCGCTGGACTCTCTCCAGTAACTCCTCTCCTCTGTTCTGGGGAACCCAGAGCTGAGGATTTCAATGTGCCATGCGTCACTGACTATTTTTGCTGCCCTAATCTTGGCCTATCCAGCTGCTCATTTATTCCCCCTCCTCAGGAAGGGGAAATAGGATGAGAATCTTGTGAGTTGAGATAAAGTCAGAAATGCTGCTTATCAGCCACTGTCAGGAGGAAAACAGGCTCAACATGGAGAAAACATTTGAATTAATTAACAATTGAAATGGATTTGGGTAGTGAGAAACAAAAAGACAAACATTTAAACAACAGATTTCCTCTCCTCTTCTGGCCATGTCTTTCTTTAACTTGTTTTCCCACTGACTTGGCTGATGGGCTCAGCTTTGCTCTGAGGGGGGTGTGTTGGCTGTCACGGCTGTGTCCTGCATGGGGCAGCCAAGACCTCTTCCCTCAGAGGCCACCCTGCTTTTAACACTTCAGCCCAGACATGCAGTACACCTGCCATGGTCTTATGCATGCCTTACGTCTGTGTCTATGTCGTCATCTCAGCTTTACTGCCCTCGTGGCTGGTGTGTAACAGGGATATCTACTGTTGAGTTCCAGAGGTTGGAGCACCCAGCCAGAGACAGAAAGGCTTCTCTGTGCACTTTCTGGCTGCCATTCCTAGCAACTGACGGAAAGGTAGCTCTTAAATATTTTCTTGGGTCTACGTCATTTATAGAAGCTTAACCCTTACCAAGAAATTAGAAATTGCATTCTCTCATGAGCTTTAGTTTACTCAGGCCTAGGGAGCTCTCCTTTTCATCATAATAGGGATTTTCCCAAGTACAGCCTCAAGATATGACCCTGCCCTTCTATTCTTCATTGGAAATTCCCAGTGGAATGTCCTTATGTTATTAACTCTAGCAAAGGATTTTTTGGTTGCTCTCTGGCTATACTGAGAGGATAATGTTGAGAAGTGCCTTTCATTTACTTACCCATTTCAGCTGAAGAGAATAGTGCAGACTTGGATGACTCAGGCTAGCGTTAGATTAAACACCTTTGATTTTCTTTGCTTTATTTTTTCTTTATTTGTGGCATTTAAAAAAATAATAAGTGAAGCAGAACCAATAAGAAAATTCTGCCCATTCCTGAATCTGATGGACAAAGGATTGGACAGAAAAGTGAAAATGCAATCAGAATTACTTGAAATGCCATACACTTAAAAATAAAAAACACTGAGATAATTCCCAGTCCAGATCAAAAGTCAAAACAAAACTAGCTTTTCAGTAAATCGCACTGTGATACTTTGACTGCTCTTTGTAGGACTGAAAGGTATAGCAAAGAACTATTTCATATCAGCTATATTTCATATTTTGCTATGCATAATATTTTTTTCTTTTTTAGTTCTTCTTCCTTTGATTGATCCTACAGCACCAAGGGTAAGAGTCATGACTCAGAAACCCTGAAATTCTAAGTGTTGGATGAGCACAGTAACTAAAGATCTCACAGTATGGAAGTGGAGCATAAGACCCAGCAGTAAGTGGTGATAAAAGTGGACTACAATCTAGGGCACTGTGGCATCAAAGAGACAAATCAAGGGCCCTGAATTAAATGCCTGTAGCTTTGTGATTAAAGCTGGATTATAGAACACAGCAAGCATGAAGCTTAATCTCTTGTATTGGTTGGGAAAATTTAACCCAGGTCTCCCACCTGCTGAGAGAATGTTTTATTTTTTTTTCTATGCTCGATTATGTAAAGGAGGTGTTCCAGTCTTCCAGATACATAGAGACACCTGCGTGATGCCTTGAGAGAGAGATGTCAAAATTCTAGGAATAGGAGAGGAAAAGGAGACTATGAAGCCTGCTTTCCATGAAGATTTTTTTGCTTTGTTTCCTAATTCTAGATGGTTGCCTGCTTTATCTTGGAATTTAAAGATTTTTAGTATGACACACCTGCCTCTTCAACTGCATTGCACTGGGGTCTGTGTCTCCAGCATCTGCACGGGTAACTTGACGGGAGATGGCAAAGGTGGGAGGAGGAAGAAAAAGGTAAGCAGGAATTTAAAAACTATCTGATGCAACTCTGATCATCCATGCATGTCTGTCCTTGTAACTAAATTTAGTTCTTAGCCCTATTCTTTCAAAACTGAAAGAGAAGACCAGCCTTATGATTAAAACCCAGACAAAGCAAGGGATCTAAATGCTCCCTGGAGGACTGCTAACACTGCATAGGCAGTACTCCATTCACAAAGGATGGTTTGCTTATCTCCTCCCTCTTGTAGGCTCTGTCCCATGTTTCCTAAAAAGTTCACCACAAAGAGAACAGGGAGCAAAATGAGTGATGTCCAGAAACTGCAGGGATTGGTTACATGACCATACTGTTCTTTTATCCAGTTACAGTTTCATGTGAAATGCACACAAAGTCCATTTTCAGGAAGCAGAGTTTGGGCTATATTTCAGTCACCATTTCAAAAACATTGCTCTCCCTTTTCAAGCACAGCTTTAAATTTCATCACTCTGTCCTGAAATCACTGCTAAACACAAATGTTTAGGGTCATCCAATCTGCTCTCCTCTTTCATATACTTTGCCAGCTTTTTTGCATTCACCATTGCCTAAATGGAGGAGTTTTTCCTTAGAAAGAAATGAAAATTTACACACACACACCCCTCCTCTTCCATCTGCCTTTCCCTTGTAATTAGCTTTTTTTGCTTGGCCACTTTCCTAGGAAACGGAAGATGTATTTAAAGCATCTCTGAAATTTTGAGAGAAATCCTCTAAGCATAACTTCACAGCCAAAAGTGGTGATGCTACCACCTCCTCCAGGCACTGGTGATGCACAGAACTGTCTGTGTCTGTGTACTGGGTTTGTGTAGCAGTAGTCTACAAGGGTGTTTGCTCTGAGAAGCTGCTAGAAGCTTTCCCTGTGTCCAGCAGAGCTACTGCTAGCCAGCTTCAAGATGGATCTATTGATGGCTAGGTTCAGCTCATCATAAGCACTGTTAGCCCCTCTGGGATAACAGAGTTAAAAATGGAGAAAAAACCCTGCACAACAGCAGTCAGAGAATATATGGGTGAGAATATACAAGAGAAACAGCCCTGCAGACACCAAGGTCAGGGAAAAAGGAGGGGGAGGAGATGCTTCAGGCACTGGAGCCAAGATTCCCCTGCAGCCCAAGGCGAGGCAGACTGTCCCTCTGCAGCCCGCAGAGGTCCACTGTAGAACAGGTATCCACTGTAGAACAGATATCCACTGGCAGCCCACGGAGGACCCCACACTGGAACATGAGGATTGCCAAGGAAGACTGTGACCCTGTGGGAAGCCTGTGCTGGAGCAGGCTCCTGGCTGGACCTGTGGACCTCTGGAGAGTGGAGCCCATGGTGGAGCAGGTGTTCTGGTAGGACTTGTGACTCCGTTGGGGAAATCACACTGGACCAGTCTGTTTCCAAACGACTGCACACCACATAAGGAGCACATCCTGGAGCAGTTTGTGGAGAACTGTGCTCTGTGGGAAGGACACACATTGAACAAAATCACAGACAACTGACTCCTGTGCAGGGACCCAGTGCTGGAGCAGGGCAAGAGCGTGAGGAGTCCTGTGCCTGAGGAGAGAGTGGCTCAAACAATGTGGGACGAAGTGACCACCATCCCCGATGCCATTCCATGACACTGCTGAGTAGGGAGGAGGTAGACTACTCAGAAGTTAAACTGAGTCCAGAAAGAAGGGAGGAGCTGGTGGAAGGTGTTTTATGATTTGGTTTTATTTCTCATTGCCCTATTCTGATGTGTTTGGTAACAAATTAAACCAAGTCCCCCAAGCCGAGTCTGGTTTGCC
>VYZR01048333.1:12333-34102 GCA_013400675.1 Oxylabes madagascariensis | reverse complement strand
TTTCCAAAAGCTGCTGCTGATTTTCAGGTTTGAAGGAAAAAACAAGTTGTTTTCTGGGCTGGGTTGTTGGGAATACATGAACTAGGTGGATACACATTTTTAAAAGCCAAGTTTGTGGGTGGCAGTGATTAAT
Source organism: Oxylabes madagascariensis (assembly GCA_013400675.1). Classification (NCBI taxonomy): domain Eukaryota; kingdom Metazoa; phylum Chordata; class Aves; order Passeriformes; family Timaliidae; genus Oxylabes; species Oxylabes madagascariensis. The sequence continues at coordinate 33,969 of VYZR01048333.1, read as the reverse complement.
TTTGTCACCTCTCAGTGTAGTGAAAGTATTGCACTTTTTAATGCATCCTCAAAATAAAAAACAGGACCCCAGTTTGCTGGCTGGTTTGCACACACTTTATCTGATATAACTGTCTCAGAGAAGAAATGGGGGGGTGTTCTGCTTGTGCTACTCTGTCTTGAGTGCCTGTATTAAAGTCACAAATGGCTTTTAGAGGATACATTAGTCCCTCGCTGATGTAGATACTAAAATAGAAAATATCTTGGGGAACATCTTGAACTTGGCAATTAAAGCCAGCTTGGAAAGATGCTCTTACACTGCAAGTGGTTTTCTGAGCAGCTTCCCATCTATGATCTTCCTCCATATCAAATGTTCCTCTGTCAGCGTTATTGTGCCTCCTGCCACAGCAGAAAAGGTGTCAGGAGGTTCTGCACACGTAGCAAGGAGAATATTGTGAGGGAATGGCGCGTAATGGAGCTGCAGCGAGCCGAACGTGGCTGTTTGGGGTGCTGCTCGTGTTGGCTCCCCTCGTGCGGTCTGTCAGTCAATGACCTCCACGTTTAATGGGCAGGAATGCTTCATTTGAAACACATGGCTCAAAAATGTGTGGATCTGGCAGCGTTGTTGCAGTTCAGAGCTATTCCCCAGCGAGGTCAGAAGTGTTTGTGCCAGAGTTCATGACTAAGTCAGACGCCTAACGCAGAACTCTTGGATGACCCGAGATACGAAGTGCTCCTGCTGCTCCCTTGCCACCTTTATCATTCAAAAGCTTTTTCTTTTTTAAAACCTTCTGATCAGCAACCAGGCAGAAAAACCGAACAGTACCAATAATGTTTCTGCCGTGTTGTTTTTTCTCTGTTTTCATGGTGCCGCTTATTTTCTCATTTTTATCTTAAAATAAGCAAAAGCAGTGAGAAGCAAAGGGAAAGATCCCCAGCACAAGCACTGGCAGCATTAGGATGAGCAGGATGGGTCAGGGAACTGGAAAAGTGCTTTAAAATTGCAAGTACAACGTGGTGAGGAGGGCAGATGTGGTGAGAAGGAGAGCAGGATGCTGAACTTCAGAGAAGGGAGGCAGCAGTCAGAGAGAGAACACTGAGCTGATGTGAGGGATCAGTTTGAGGAGTTAGGAAAAGAGCAGGCATGGGCTTGAATGGTATTTGATACCCTGAGGAAATGGCTCCGAGTTGCTTGTGGGAAGGGAGAACCTGGAAGCAGCTTGGAAAAAAAGATCCAGATGAGCTTGTGGTGGAAACCACTGCTCAACAGGGCTGGAATTGGTCTGACCTGCCCTTGGAAGCATCTTATCAGCTGTACAACCCAGTGCCTTGGTGTTCTCCTCCTGGCCTCTCCCATTGCAGCTCAGGATAATTTTGAGAAGACTGGGGGAAAATTTAAAGGGATGGGAGATGCAGATTTCCAGCCAGCTCTGGTAACGTGGCAATGGGAAATCACAGTCCAAGGTGAGGCCTGAGGTGCCTCTGTTCACAAGACAGGTGTTGCTTTGCATTTGGGGATTAAAAACAACATTTTATGTGTTCACAAAAAAAAGTTAAAATGGAAACGTGATCAGCTGAGAAATTGATTCTCAGACTGAACTTTTGTGGGACATTTTCATATGCCTTTTCAAGTTCAGTGGTTCAGCTTTCCTTTTTGTACTGGAATGCCTTGCAGTCATTCAGGTCCTAAGACTTTCTAAAATCACTGGGGTAATAATTTGTTGAATTTGAAGTATATTTGCTGGCTAAAGAAGTCAACGGGATGGTACAAATGACCCCTTTAAATCTGGATATGGCATGGAAACCATCCTTAAGGATTTTTCTGAAGCAAGAGACGAAGTTCTTAAATTAAAATAAATTATTTGAAGGTGACATCAAAGATGCAGAAGGGTTTTTTCTTTTCTTTTTTTTTTTTGTGTGGCATGTTGAGGCAGGATCTGAAGGATGAAGAATGCTCTGTGGTTAGGAACAGAGTTGGACTTGAAGCTGGGATCAGGCTGTCAGCTGGTATTCCTAAAGCTGCTCAGATTTTGCAGCAGCCTGAATGCTGTTTGTTTTCCTCCAAGGTGTGAACATCTGGTCAGAGACATTACTAGAACTAATTTGGCTTTGCTGAGTGCAATAGGAAATGAAAGAGGGTGGTAGAATCCGGGCACCAGTAAGGACGGACCGTTTCCCTGATTAAATTCTTCTCCGTGGAAAAACATCTTGCAGTCAATGAGGAACAGAAACCTTGGAGCAGTTGTTCCAGTCCCAAAATGTGCTTGTTTTTACAGTCTATAAAAGAGAGCAACAGTGTTTCTCATGTCTGTGGTGACACAGAGCAGTTTGCTGGAGTGTTGAAAGCAGGAAGGAAGATTGGAATCGATGTGGTAGCCATGAATCCAATCTAAATATCCTTCCAAATGCAAGGAGGAGACCACATCACTAGAAAGGAACAGTGCAGTTGTAGACAATTTGGATATGAACATGCAAAATTTATAAGACTTCCCTAGAAAAAATTGGGTTTTGGCAGCACAGGCAGGGGCTGGTGAAATAAATAATCCGTCCTGCGTGGCACGTGTGATACTGCAGCGAGTGTGAAACCCATCAAAACTCTTGCACAACACTCCAAAGGGAGCAGATGCGTTTTTGCTGGCAGAGCTGGATTGTGGGATCCATCTCAAGGCAAATAACTACCTTGTTAAATCAGAATGTGTGATACAGCTGCTGAAAAATAAACACCAGCAGGAGGAGAGGAAATTTCAGGGTGGTTTAATGGACAACGTCAGGGTTAACGGGGGGCAGAATTATAAAAGACCCCAACCCAAATGGAAACTGGAAGCCCAAAGCAATGGAAGGTGAAGGTGGCTTTTGCCTGGAGACCCTTTCTGGCCCTGGAAATCGAGCTCTGTCCACAAAAACGATGTCTGTGGTTTGGCACTGAAGGGAGGAGCAGGGTGAATGGCTTTATTTTCAGGTGCTTCTTCTTTCTACGTGCTTAAAAACCAGCCATGAGACAGTGTCTCTGAAATCACACACGGAACACATGCCAGGTCCTGAAGATTTTTGTTCTTCAGCGTTGCCAGTTCCTGGTTCTTTATCCCAGACAGGATTTGGCATCTGTGTGGTGCAGCAGCCGTGGGGTTGTGACCCGTCTCTAATTAGTGGTGAGATTTCAGCCCTTCAGCTGAAACCTTCAGCTTAAGGTTTCTCCTGCATCTTGTTAATAAACACTTATTTTGACACTTTTAAATCAGCAAGACCTTCTGCCCTCGTTCCCCTGGTGGTTTCCTGAGGCAATGAGCATCTGTATCTTTGTGGTCAGAGGGGATTTGCTTTTTCCCCACCCCGTGTGTGTACAAACTGGGGGAGGCAGGAAAGCAAACTTCCCTGTTTATGCATCAATGTTTTAATAGCCCACGTTTTGAAATAACAAACTGCTTGGACACCAGATGTAAGTGGCTTTTCTAAAATGCCATTCCACTTTGAAATCTGTCGCTGGGTAATACGTTGTTTCCTCTCGAGAGCCTGAGGAAGCCCACATATTTCTTCCAGAAGTCTTCAGGACTCATGGAAATGAAATATCTTGTAAAAAGGTTGGATCTTAACTCCTGTTTATTCATCAGTTTAGGCAGCAGAGGTTTCCTGCCATCTTCAGCTTCTAGTAGCCCTCACTGTGGGGACAATGCGCTGGTCCAGCTTCCCATGCAGCAAAACACATCTCCAGGGTGGGTCTGCCAGCACCAGCATTCTTTTTAATACTATTTTTATTTTATTTAATTGTAATTTCGTTTGTATTTTATTTTTAAGGGAGTACAGCAATCTCTTGCCAGGCAATTGAAAACTTGGTGACATATCAAAACAACACTTCATTCTTTTCTTCTTTTTTTTCCTGCAAGCTTCCCATGCTCCATATTTAGATAAGGAGACTCAGTTTTGCTTTTCTAACTATAGATGAAATACTTTTGGAGGCTTGTAATTCCTTCAGCCTGGGTTTTTTGCTTTCTTTGGCTCTCTGTCAAGCAGTTTCTAGATTGTAGATGATATTCTATATTTTTCTGTGCTCATGACTGGTGTTTTCATTTTGCCATAACGTATTCTGAAAGTTGAATAGTTTCATTAGTCAGAACAGAAATGCAATTCCCAGGACACTTCCATGTTTTGCCAGAGTTACACTCACAGCTGAATTAGTGTTCCATACCAGCATCTGTGCCTTTTCCACCTAAAAATAAAAAGCATGAAGGAGATCTGTCGCTGGTTAACACAGATTGAACTCAGAACTTTTGTCTCCTCTTCTTCCGTTTATTGAACTGCAAAGTGCTTCCTGCAAATTCCTGACTTTCCATCCACAAATGAAGGGGATTACAGAACAGAGGAGGGATTTACTTGCTTTCTGCGCCCGCACAGAGACACATTCACTCATTTCATGGATGAAAAGGTTCAAACCAAAACACCTCCTGCTTATGGCCGTCTGTCTCTTGGTTTCCATTTCTCTGTGGCGGCGGCTGTGCCTGGTGGTGGTTTTGTGCTTCCTCCTCTTTTAGTTTTGGAGCTGTTTTGTCCAGATTTCACTTATTGTACTTGACTCAAGTTGGGCTGTTAAAGGACACCAGGTGAACATCTGTGCTGGCCCTGCTGGGGCTGAACCTTCAATCCTGGGGTCTGTTCTGGGCCCTTCACTGCAAGAGGGACATGGAGGGGCTGGAGAGTGTCCAGGGAAGGGAAAGAAGCTGGGAAGGGGCTGGAGAATTCCTGAGAGAGCTGGGAAGGGACTCAGCCTGGAGAAAAGGAGGCTCAGGGGGGCCCTGGTGGCTCTGCACAACTCCCTGACAGGAGGGGACAGCCGGGGGATCGGGCTCTGCTCCAGGGAACAGGGACAGGAGGAGAGGGAACGGCCTCAGGCTGGGCCAGGGGAGGTCAGGGTGGATATTGGGACAAATTTCTTCATAGAAAGGCAGTGTTGGAATCCCCATTCCTGGGGGGATTGAAAAGCCATGTGGATGCAGCACTTGGGGACGTGGGTTAGTGGTGGCCTTGGCAGTGCTGGGTTAGTGGCTAGACTCGATGATTTCAGAGGTCTTTTCCAACCTAAATGATTCCATGTTTCTCTGAGTCCCTCTGGCTTCTGGCTGATATTGCTGATCTCTACCTCTCCTCTCCTCTGGTGCCACAATAATTGTGTCCTATTGTTGGATGGAGCCATTTCTTGTGGTGGTGTGCAGCTCCCCATGTTGTGGGAGTTGTGTTTACCCAGGGTTTGAGTCAAACCCATATATAAAAATGTCTGATGCCCTTTGGGATGCCAAGGGCTTAAAATATTAACCCTAATTAATGGCTCCTTCTCTGGCTGGGTGTAAACAGTGAGTCATGTGCCACTTAGGGGTTTGCATGTTTAGTCCTATTTCTGTGTGCTTGCAGAATGCCTGCCTGCAGATTTGTTTTATTGAGTAAACACGGACCCAGCAGAGCCCCAAGGCTTCATCAAAGCAAGAGTTAGAAAAGACAGGGGTAGAAAAGATATTACACGTTGCCCAAGGCCGTGCAGTGAGTCACTGGGAGAGCTGGGTCTGGGTGCTGGGTGTTCCTGGCTCCCTGCTGCTTGTGCTGCAAGGCATGGTCCTTCCTTTGCCTGGCACTTCTTATTAACTGCTGTGGCAAATCTGTGGATAAAGCAGGAGAATCACGAGTTGGAGCGGTGCTTATGTCATCCTGAGGGCCGTCAGACATTATGTAAAAATTGGAGAATGCACATTTATTAAGTATAGTTATTAAAGGCCCTAAACTCACACTCAGTTTACCAGGATTCCTTAATTCCCTCGGGATGAGCTTGCCAGTGGAAGGGTGTGAGGACACAGAGAGGGTGTTCTGACACGATCCTGGTTACAACACTGCCAAAAGTGCCTGTCTGGCATTGCCAGGGCTCCTCTTGGGGACTGCAGAAGGATGTTTTTCCCACTCCCATCACGGGATGTTGATAGGTTTTATACTGGCTTCATTTCAAAACCACGTGTACAATGTAAATAAATACTTAACTTTGTTTCTTTTTTTTATAAAGGAAAATTTAATACCGAGTGTGGCAACGTTTTAAGCTATTTTTGAGAGAACCCCCCAGATTTAAAAATGACAACACATATATTAATCATAACCAATTCTTCATGGCATTGTTTTGTAGGGGCACTAATAATAGTTACATGCAGTGCTGCCAGTGTGTCAGTTCTGCCCCACACCATGGAATCACAAGGAACAGAGGACACGCTTTCCAAATCTGGGTTTCATAATATGTGCAGGTCAAGGAGGTTTTTGCAATGATTTTTGTTTCTAGCAAGGGAAAGGTTAGCCAGACTTTCCAGAAGGCATGTTGAATCACAGGGGTGACCTGCAGCCAATCCGTGCAGCATCAGAGTTTGAACTGAAGCCTGGCTAGTGTAGGCACAGCCCAGAAAACTCAGCACAATCAGAATTGTATTAGTCACAGATCGTTCCTGTACTTTCTCTCTGCTGCCAGATGCAATTTTGGCTTTGTGACTGTTGTTACAACTCAGGAATTTTGTATAAATCTTTTAACTTTGTCCACCACCAGTCTTTTTTTTTTTTTTCCCTCTGTTAATGAAACATAAAACTTATTCTGTTTTCTTTTGCTTGTCCATGTTGCATTTGCTGATAAATGTCCTCTTTCTCTGCAAAGTATCCGTGTTTGGTGCACTGGGATACAAACAAAAGCCACTTTTTGTCTTTTGTGTGGGCTTTTTTTTTTTTTTTTTTTTTTTTTAAAGAAGGAAAAGCAGTGCCAAAAAAAGACGCTGGTTTTGACCAATGACATCTTGCAAACACGTGCTACGTAAGCTCAATAGCATCTGGTCAGAGGAGGAAGGGCCAGGGTGCTGCCTGTGTCCAAACATTCCCCATATGGGGCTGTTTTTTGTGCTGCACGCAGCACAGCTGATCACAACTGCCTGGTTCCCCTGCCCTGGACACATCCTGGCAGTCAGGGCTGTGGCTGGGACCAGGGGCTGCCCTGGGATGCTGCTGCTGTTTCTCTGCAGAGCTGCTGGATCCTCCCCAGAACTAAACCCCTGGGTTTATCTGTGGCCGTGGCACTGATAAAGGGCTGTATTTTATCATTATTATTAATTAGCAGGGCATTGCTGGTTGTGATAACCTTCCTCTGAAATGTAACTAGGCATGGAAATGCTTTCTCCTTTCTGTGCTGCCTGTTCTGTTGCTCTTCCAGCTCACTCTGTTAAACAAGCAGAGGTTTAATTATTTTCTTGCTGTCTGGAGACTGAAAGATAAGTTTCCATAAAGCATCTTACCCTGTCTGGGAGCTGGCAATGAATTTTATTGAAACAATCTGCTCATCTGAGAAAAACTTCCCTGGTGGGATTGTGACAAAGCTGGATAAAGGGTACACAAGACCAGTCTTGTTAAGCATTAAAACCATAAGTTCTGTATTTGCAGCAGCATATAGTGATAACTGATGCCATTATTTTTTGCTTTCTACTTTGCAGGCATTGTCTGTCTCTTAGGCTGTTTGAAATAAACTGTCGGTGAAAAATACAAAGTGATGGGAATGCGGGTTAGTTTATAATACTGAATTTTTGTCCCTATGGAGGACTTATTGAGTAAGCCTCAACACTGCTGGTAACAAAACTCCTTAAGAGCCAGCAACAGGTTTCCAAATTAAACATGCAATATTTTCCCTTTTTGCCAAAACTTAAAATTTTGAAGTAGGTCAAGCTTGGAGGAAAGCTAGATTCGTTATCTTTGCCAAGAAAAAGATAAATGCCTCCAGAATTCTGGTTTTGATTTTTGGGTTCAGTAACCTAATCCTCCAAATCCTGAAGTCTAAACCTGTATTTACACGTGTCCAGTTTCATTGATGCTAACAGAAATTGTGACGTGATTAAATAAATGGTTAAATTACCTGGGGAGGGTCAGGATCATTCAGACAACAGGTAAAACAAAAATATTTAAAAACATGTCACTTCACTGTAAGTGTAGAGATTGACTTTTAAAAGTGTGAAGAAAGGGAGAAATGGCACTCAATGTGTATTTTACAGGCAGGTGATGAATCAAAAAGAAGTATTTATTTGAAGTGTGATCTGTTTCAGAGCACCCTTGATTCATTGGCAAGAGTATGTGGATCCAACCTTCCCTCCCTTTTTTTTTATTTTTAATTGCTGTACAACGCAGTGTTTGCTAGATTTTAAGAATGTTTTAGTGGGAATGTCTTCAACTACTTGATATTTAATATGTTTAGAGATAAGATCTTGAAAGGAATGTATCTTGGTATCCTCTACTGTCATAACAGAAAAATCACGTCAGGTCTTTAAATCCTAACATCTTCAGAGAAAGACATCACTGTATGTAGGAGGCCATATAATAATTTAGAAGACATACTTCATTAAAAGAAAGTAAGATGAAGTATTACCTGGTGTCTTGTGAGAATATAAAATGCTTTTAACTGTACGCAAGCATGTTAAAAATTCTTGGCCTGTTGCTTTCATGGTTCTTTAGTGTTCACTCTCAAACAGTATCATATTTTTACTTCAGCAGCTGTTGGCTAATTATTTCAAGAAGTGTTGGAAGTGGCTCATTCCTACTATCATCAGATGTTTGCTTTGTACAGCAGAGCATAAATATTCCTTTAGTCTTTTCATTGTTCTTGATTTAATGGGTACCTGTTGTGGAAAAAGTTCTGCAGTGTAAAGAGCCCACACTGCAGTGCAGATCTCATTGGGATGTTTCTGTACCAACCCACACAAAATACTCAAAGAAAACAGAACAAGCAAAACCCCTGAGGGACAAAAGCCTCTCTCTTTTCCTCTACCCTATGAATGTATTCATCCTTCCGTAACATTTGTTCTGCCAGCAGAGCGATGTCTTAACATTTAAATTTTCTTCTCTCTCTCTCTTTTTTGTTTGTTTGTTTGTTTGGGGTTTTGTTTTTATTTTTTGTTGTTTTTTTGTTGGGGTTTTGTTTGTTTGGTTTGGTTTGATTTTTTGTTTGTTTGTTTTTGTTTTGTGGTTTTTTTGTTTTTTTTTTTGGTTGGTTGGTTGGGGTTTTTTTGGTTCTATTTTTATTTGCAGGGTAAATTGCCAGTTCTCCTGCTTGGTCAGTCTGCAGACCTGAGGCCAGGGGAGTTTGTGGTGGCCATTGGAAGTCCCTTTTCCCTGCAGAACACGGTGACCACGGGCATTGTCAGCACCACGCAGCGCGGGGGGAAGGAGCTGGGGCTCCGCAACTCCGACATGGACTACATCCAGACAGATGCCATCATCAATGTACGTCCCCTCCAAGCTGCTGCCTTCAGCCCTTACCTTTCACCAGCAGATCCTCTGGAAATTCCTCCTGTGATGCTGTTCTTAGGAGCAGGGAGCATTTCTCTCCGTGTAAATCTGGACATCCACACCTCAGCGGCACTCGGTTGTTACTTAGAAATCCCCCAAGAAACCACACCAGGCACAATATCTGCCTTCACTTCAAAGCCCTTGCAGATTTGCAAGGGAGGAGGCAATATTCTCTGGCAAATAAATGTCTTTTCGAAATCCAGCTTGTTTTCTGAAAAATATAGCCAAGCTTAGTTTAAGGATTTGAGTTTGTTTCTGCATTAAGGCGAAACAATAGTTCCTGTACTTCAAGTCTTGGCCTTGTAAGAAATCTTCACTAACAGCTCCCAGAGCTGCCCTAAAATCTTCTCAGTTTCTAGTGTGGCACTAAGAAAACAAAAGAAAAAACTTGGCTTTCTTAACTTACTCTGGCAGGAGAAGAAAAACTGAAGTATTTGCAAAGCTCAGCTAAAATGGGTGATGTTAAAGTGTCGTTTATGGGTTTGGCTGTTTAAGACTGTTCTATTGCATGTATTTATTAGACAATGAAAACAGTACTACAGAAAATATTTCAAAAATTTCTTTTATATTTTGCTTGCAACAAATTAAGAGGTAATATTAAATCATGTTCTTAACTTATGTTTATTTTCAGTATGGGAACTCTGGAGGACCCCTAGTAAATCTGGTAAGAGTTTCTCTAAGTTTGCTTGGTGTTGAGCTCATTGCTTTTTAATTAAGAAAAACAAAACAAAACCAAAAACCAAAACAACAAAATACCCCACCCAAACCAACAAAAAAGCAGACTCCCCCCACCAGATGTGTGATTCGGAGCTTTCAATATCTGGCTGACTACACAAAATTCACATGGTTCTTGCGAATCAGTTGTCTGTGTTTGTGTTGGCCAAAGGCTACATTTGGATTTCAATATTTAGGATGTTTATGTTTGCATAGTTTCAGACAAGTGTAATGTTGGGGGTTTTTTGCTCAAGCCTTGCAAAAAGGGAAAAGCAGATTTTACAGTGAGGTGTTTGCCCTGCAGCTGGCAATTCTTTTCTTTTGCACACTGAAACTCAGCTAAATATTTCTAAGATGTATCTACCCCTTCATTTTGAATCACACCAAAAAAATCCACATATTTTCAGGATGTTAGGGTTTATTTGCCAATATTGTAGAATAGACTGAAGCAGGTTGCAAAACTGTGTGAGAGCTCTCAGGTCTCCTGGGGATACATGGGGTTGAGTCCTCAGGAGGCACAGCACAAACTGAAACTCAGAACTACTCAGAGTTTCTGCCTCGGAGGAGATTTGGCAATTTTTTTTCCACCCAATTCACAGCACACATTCAGTCACACTTAATCTTCAGTTAAAAATACCTGGATGGTGTTGGTTGGACAGTTTTTATCTGGGATGAACCAGAGAAAGAAACTGCTGGGGTTTCAAAAGAGATGGCATCCAAAGCTCTTGGAGTTATATTGCCAGGAAAACTTTTGATTTTGGCAAACTGTATTTTTCTTTATGTTATTATGTAATAGTGGCTCAGAAGCAGTCAGTGCCATGCTTTATGTGGTGCTTGCTGAAATAAACACAGATTAGCTGCAGAATGTGTTGCTCATCTACTGCAAGCACAAGAATTGCCCAGTTTTGATCTCTTCTGCAGCAAGATGAATGATCACATTGATTTTCCAAAATCCCTAACTAGTGTTTTATCAATAGACTCAAAAAATTACACTTAAAACTTTTAGAAGATTGAAGACCAGCTACAAAGTGTGAATTGTCTTTGAGGCTGCTTGGAAGACATGATTTCTCTTTGAGGTGTTCCGTATTTGCTCATAATGGCTTTTTTTATTTCTCCAGGATGGTGAAGTCATTGGAATTAACACATTAAAAGTTACAGCAGGCATCTCGTTTGCTATCCCATCCGATAAAATAAAGAAGTTCCTAACCGAATCCCACGACAGACAAGCTAAAGGTACTGTACTTCACTGCTTTGAAAGAGGAAAACATGAAAATAACCTGGTCTAGTGGGTGGCATCACTGCCCATGGCAGGGGGCTGGAAATAGGTGACCTTTAAGGTCCCTTCCAACCCAAACCATTCTGTGATTCTGTGAAAACAGGGATAAACCAGAAAGCCAACAGCCTGCCAGGCTCTTTTGCTCAGGGCAACTGACCAAGACCTGTTTTCCTTTCCGTAGGAAAAGCTGTAACCAAAAAGAAATACATTGGCATACGAATGATGTCCCTAACTCCCAGGTAAGTAACCAGGGTGGCTCCTCACCTTTCCAAGCGTGGTCTCTGCATGTTTTTGGATCAAGCTGACGATGTGCAGCGGCGCCCGGGAGGTTTGAGCCAGCCCCGCGCTGGTGACAACTCGCAGCCAGCCCCTGCCACCTCCTCCTCTGCGTCTGCCACGTGGTGGGACTCTCCTCTAGGCTCTCGTGTGAGCTAGTTCTTAAACAACTCCTGGCTTTTTCTTCTCCTTAATGCTTCAGAAGAGAATAGCTGGTGACTGTGGCTTTGTCCTGGGGTTATATCCGTGTCGTTGTATGTTTTCATGGCTTACATCAGCTACGTGCGTTACTTCCATCTCTATAAAATTATTTTCATTAAACAATTCACTTAATGTCAAATTAAGCTTTTGTGTGGACTTGCTTATTCATGCTCAGACTATAGGAGACTCATGAGCAGGTAAAAATAACCAGAAGTTTTCCCTTGTGCAGGATCCACAGGTAGAACAGAGCATTGAAACACGTGGGGTTGGGGTTTTTTAGGTGTTCAGGGTTGCAGGAGGTGATTCTGTCCCTCTAATCTCCTCTGGGGAGACTCCACCTGGAGTTCTGCATCCAGCTCTGGGATCCCCCAGCACAGGAAGGTCATGGACCTCTTGGAGCCAGTCCAAGGGAGGTCCCAGAGATGATCAGAGGGGGTTGAGCACCTCTCCCATGGGGAAAGGCTGTGAGAATTGGGATTGCTCAGCCTGGAAAAGAGAAGCTTTGGGCTTGACCTAATTGTGACCTGAAGGGAGACTGAAAGAAAGATCGAGAGGGACTATTTACAAAGGGCCTGGAGTGGCAGGACAAGGGGGGATGGCTTCAAACTGACAGAAAGTGGGTTTAGATGAGATATTAGGAAGAAATTCTTCCCTGTGAGGGTGGGAAGGCCCTGGCACAGGGTCCCAGAAAAGCCGTGGCTGCCCCTGGATCCCTGGCAGTGCCCAAGGCCAGGCTGGACAGGGCTTGGAGCAGCCTGGGACAGTGGAAGGTGTCCCTGCCCATGGCAGGGGGTGGCACTGGGTGGGCTTTAAGGTCCCCTTCCAACCCAAACCCTTCTGTGATTCTACAATCTGCTAGCTCTAAAGCTTTGAAATGTTTTAAATCTGATTGTCTGTATCTATTGAAATGGTTGCCTTTACCAGAAAAAAAAGCTGTATGCATGCAAAAAGTGTAACAATTCCTGAAATATACATGTAAGGGTTAAAATGAATGCTGAAGTGATGTAAAACACCTCAGCCCGTGGTTATTAATGACTTCAGTAAAATGCGTGGGGGGGTTTTTTCCTGTCTTGACAAAATATTTTTTTTGCTATTTCTTCATTTTTCAGCAAAGCTAGAGAGCTGAAGGATCGCCATAAAGACTTCCCTGATGTTGTCTCTGGGGCCTATGTCATTGAAGTTATTCCAGAAACACCAGCTGAAGCGTAGGTTGAAGTACTTTTTTCTCAAAACCACTGCCACTGACTTCAGGGGGTAAAGATGGAGACCGTTCCCTGCTCTAACTGGCTTTCTTCATTATGCTAAATTAACAAGGTTGAGACCATCTGATTGCTATTAGGTTGTCTGCTGGAAATGGGTTTGTGGTTTTGTTCTGGTCCCTGATGGGCAATATTGTAACTGTATCAGGATATTGCAGGGAAGCCCTGTCAGCCTTCCAGGCCCACAGGGCAGGGATTCAGGGGGTGTGAAAACTCCTTTTTCATTTTTCTCAGCAGTTCCTTCCAAGGCATCTGCTGTACCAGTGCCAGTGCTGAATAAAGACTTTTGTTTTCCTGCACACTCTCCACTCTCACTCTGGGGGAGAGCGAGCCAGAAGCTTTGGGTGCACTTTGGACCAAGTGTCCACCTCAGCACTGGCCAAACCCACCAGCTCCCCTGGCACACCTTGGGGCTGAAATCCCCTCTTGGCAGCAGACACTCTTCCATGTGAGAGCTTTGTCAGCAGTCACATTACTGGAAGAGCTTTTGGGTTTGGACAACTGATTTTTTTTTCTTCCTGTTACTCAGTATTTGCTCAGAAGCTGCCCTGCTGGTTGGTACCACGTCTGACTGAAGCCTGGCAGCTGGGCTGTGGTCACTGGCACTGGTCTGGCTGGCTTTTGCTGGAGACACTTTCCTCTCAGGGTTTGCTTGATAGGAAACTGCTCAGTAATCCAGGGCAGGAAATGGGAAACCTTGCTCATTTTCTGAAACTTGTGATCACTCAAGAGAGGAGTAAATCTTTGCGGAAACAAAGAGGCTTATGCGGCACCAAAGGCCTGTAGGCAGAAAACTGCTTGGGGCAGGCATGGGTTACCTCTTAGGAAGACTGCAGGGATGGTTGGATGGTGTCATTTTGGCTGTTTGGGTGTTAGATGAACAGTGATAGCTGTCCAGTGTGCTGTCTGAATTACTGCTGTGTTTGTAGATGATTCTTGTTGGCAGTGCTGGTCAGGCAGAGCACTGGTGAGTGTCTGTAATGTGCAGGAATGTGTAGGAGTGATTTGGCTGCTTCAGTGTGGGGCTGGAATTGCTGCCTTGGTGTTCAGGTTCAGTCTGAAGGTGCAGAAAAGTCATTTTAGGAGTGTGGGTAATAGCAGAGAGTGGGAGAGGGACTTTAGAGAGGGAGAAGAAATGTGAGGCAATCAGCTTCTAACGTGAAGGCAGACCCAAATCGAGGTGCTCCATCCAAAGGCTGGCCTGGCAGTTAAAATGCAGCCCATGTTGACTCTGTCCTCTTACTCCCAGTCCCCTTGGCCAGGATTTTCTTTCTGCTGGAGCAGAGCTGGAGTGACCCATCCTGGCTGTGAGTCTCATGGAGAGGCTGCATGAAAAGCCATGGAATGACTCCCTCCATGAACATGTTTTGAGCCATGCCTTCTGCAGGCAACCAGATTTGTTGCAGACGTTGGCCAAGGGCATCCTGCTTGCAGGAGACGCTCGTGTCAGGCGCCTTCTGTGGGTGGAAGAGGCCGATGAGTGGTCTGTGGTTTTGTGAAGGTTTATGCTTGTGAGGGGTTGAATCATGTCTGATCTGTCTTGGTTAATTTTTCCATAACTCGGAGCCAGACCGTTGTGCAAGACAGGGCAAGATGTTGTGGTCTGTGGCATCCCTCACCAGCCATTTCTTGGTGCTGGCAGCAGCTCCGGCCAGCCTGGGGAAGAGACGAGGCCCTGGTTCTGCCCCGTCCTGCTTTGAGTCAGGAAGGTTCAGTTTTTGAGGTCAGAAAAAGGGATTTTGGCTGCTATACGCAGCAGAGGAAGGATACACTTGATTTTTGGTGACCAAACTAGATAGCTGCATGTGTTACTCTGCTCGGGTTTAAAACATGAATGGTGGGTGAAGTGGCTAGCAGTCAGGTCTGTATGGAGAACAGGGACTGAAATTCCTCATTAGCACACAGTGCCACTTACGTTGCCTCTCTATGTATTCAGGAACAAAAGCTTGGGAAATCTCCCCTCTAAAATTAATCTGCCTTGTTACAATTATTTTAGAAGACAGATATCAACACCTAGGATCTTTATTGCAGAATTAACTGCTATTTGCAATGGCGAATTCCTTTGAAGACAGTGAAATACGGGATTCATCAAACATGTATAACCATCAGATCCTGAGATTTCTGCACTTTTTTTTGTAATCTTCATAAATTCTGATTGCCTTTCTCATGCCTGCCACGTCTGCACAGCTGCTGTTGGGTGGGAAATAGAAATAATCCAGGGATCTTTTTTTTTTTTTCTTTCCCCCCTAAAAATGAAACTGCAATTCTAGTAACACACTGCTGCTTTGTGTTTTCAGTGGTGGCCTGAAGGACAACGATGTGATTATAAGCATCAATGGACAGTCGATAAGCTCAGCCAGTGATGTCAGTGACATTATTAAAAAGGACAGTACGTTGCACATGGTGGTGCGCAGGGGAAACGAAGATGTTATGTTAACAGTAGTTCCCGAAGAAATCGATCCCTAACCAGAAACATGAGCTGGATTTCATGTTTTCTTTTAACAGCAATGGACTGCTTATATTCTCTCTGTGCTGGTACAGGAAACGTTAGACTTCTGACCAACATTCTGCTTGTTCAGTGGATTAGTATTGGCCAACAGAGTAACTTCTACTAGGTTTAAGGTGCAAAATCAGTGTAATTTCACATACTCCAGATGATAATTTTTTTTCCTTCTGTATTATGTATGCAATGTATTCTTTACTGGCTTTTTACATCCCCCGCTTAACGAATCGACGTGTGCCCCTCCGTGTTGAGTAGATTTCCCGTCATTTCTGCTAAGACTTAAACAAAACAAAACCCACGCACACAGTGTGTGTTGTGGCATTCAGGTATTTATAGGTTAGCTGTGTTTTAACTGGAAATGCCATTGTAAAGGAGTAATCGGCTCAAAAGAAAACACAATTGGGGAAACGAAGTTTGGTTTATAAACACAAAAGGAATCCCAACCCAAGTAACCTCCCGAGGATCCCGTGCAGGACTTTAATACTATGATATTTTCCTAGTGTTATTAAAAGAATTCAACAGTACTTCTTGTGAGTGACTCATTTTGCTTCCCCCTTGTGGAGTGGTTTTCTTTGAGTGGCACATATGTCTGGGAGGATGTCCTGGTGGTCTCCTTTTAATCATCATTTAATCACATGACTTATTTTTCAGTATGTGCCTTGTATTTGTGCATCTGTTCTCCTCAGCAAGGCTGGGTTGAATTTGTCACATTGCCTATGTCTTCCAGATGTTAATGCATTTTCCTTACTGTTTTAATTACAACTTCACCAATGCCTGGAATCTGTTTGCCCACTGTAGAAATTGCCACATGGTGGATCACAGATCCCAATACCATTCTGGTACAGATAGTAGGATGTCTGTAAGCATTTAGCTCTGGCCTTAAGCCCTTTGAAACAGGCCTGGTTTATCCAAATCTGGAGTGCTGGTGTGTGTATGGACCTGGTTTTGACTCTGGGATATTGGGCATTCCTCTAACAGGCATTAATCTTTATATATATGTTTATTAATGCCCTTGAAGCTTGGGGGTGGTGAGTGGGTTTGTCTTGCTGTGAAGGGGAACAATCAACTACACTTAATTACAAGGTAATTACTCATTGGGTAAACAATAGGCTGAGCAGCCTTTTCTTTCCTCTGTCGAAACATGTACTTCAGAGAATAAATCCAAGGGCTGTAGACAAGTTCTGGTGACTGTCATTCCTAAACGTGCTCCTCTTTAGAGGAATGTTTTAGTAAAATTCTCCAGCTGGGTAGATGGCAGTTTATGATTTTTAAAGAAAGCGCTGTATTCCACCCAAATGCAGCAATAAATCCTCTAGAGCTGGACTTCTGACAGTGCTCCTTCTCCTCCCAGCTGTATTTCATTTCTGTTTCAGTTTATCCCAAATTGAGGAGCCTCTGTTTCCTCAGCTGCCAGTGCCTGCCTTTACTCACCTGGATCACTGTAAATTTACATGGTGTGTGACATGAATTAATTGCAGTGTACCTTTCAGTCTGGCATTGACTCCTGACGGGATGGAACACCTCATTACCAACTTGTGCCATGGCTGCGGCAAATCACAGGTGTGAAAGTCTGCCAAAACACTGCAGTGCCAAGCACTGACAGTCTGCAATCCTTTCTGGCCCCGAAGATGCAAAGAATGATCATGCAGAAGTGTTTTGTGGCGTCTTTGCACTGCAAGTTCATCTTGCTGATGTTGATTAATGTTCCAGTTTCCTGCTGAAGGGGTGTTGTGTTTTGCAGTCCGTTTGTGCCCTGTGCAGCACAGAGTGACAGCTCTCAGCAAAAAAGAGTTTAACAATCATCTGCCTCCTCTAGTACTCCACCTAATCCAACTAGCAAAAATTAAAGCCCCAAAGCCAGTAAATTGTGTTTAAAACAGAAGTTATTTTTCATCTGCCTTTTTATTTCTAAACAAGTGCTTGCACAATTTGCAGAGCTGATTGATTCTCTTTGTTCCTATTGCTTGTTGTTGTGGTCTCTTTATATGCAAGCTCATTAATTTTCTTTGTGTGGGCATTAGGAAAGAAGCAAATGAAATTCTGTAAATGGTTTTCTGGATCACTGGGATTAGTAAAATATTTTTCCAGAATTCTAGCCCTGATTTCCAGCTAGTGGGATGTGAGATGGTCTCATATTGCAGCCATTCACTTTGAAAGTGGTTTTCTGATTTACCTTTTTTTAATTTATAATTAATTTCTGTGCAGTGGGTATTGGTAACCACATGAATATCATATGGAAAATGCTTAGAATTTACTTTTCTGGCATCCAACCATACAGCTACCCAGATGGTTTCTTACAATCAAAATATTCTCCAAATGCTTTTTAAATATTTGAAGTAAGATTACTGATAAGCAGAGATGTGGAAGCAAAGTTTTTCTTTAATGCAATTAATTACCATGTCTTTTTGATGTATTATGGGGTTATAGATCTGGAATGGTTTCTACTCTTTGTTGCTTCGGCAGACATGTCTTTCCAAAATGCAATTGAAAATACTTTGTAGAGAATAGCTTTGGCGCAGTTTGTATAAATATCAGTTTCCTGGAAATTTTATGAAGTGTTGGATGCTGTATCAGGGAAATTGGACATTCTGGTTTGATTTTCAGTATTTTGGAACATCTGAAATGGAAACTGGGGTTGCTGTGTGTGATGCTGAGTAAATGGCTACGTGTGCTACGCTTGGAGGTAGTTTCAAAATGCAAGTTCAACTTATTCCATAAGGGAAAGGTCTTGAGCTATAAAAAAATGGTCATGACTAACAATTGTCTGGTTTCTGTGCCTTAGATGCCAAGAAGTAAAATCCTGTCATTTCATTGCCAGAAGATTTCTTTTTTTCTTTTCTTTTTCCCCTCCTTACCTAGAGTTATTTTGCATTCGTGTTAAGGTAGCTGAGGATGTTTTTAAAACTACATCTTTCCAAACATTAGTAAGGCATGATAAGATTATATACAGGTCTTTGTTGTGTGTCAGAAAAGTGCTGCAGAACTAACTGTATTGATTATGTATTAAACTGATTAAAACTGCTGCTGCAAATACCCAGGAGAAAAAGAAGTAATGAAGGTAGAAGTCACCAATCCAGAGCAGCGAATGATAGGTGCAGTGAGAATTCACTTCTGTGTGATGGTGGGTCACTGTGTGAGTCCTTTTCAGGTCCCCACAAACCCCAAACCCCATCTCTTGTGCAAGATGCTGGCAGGAAAGTCAGAGCTGGACACACTGGTCCCAGGATTTCAGCCAGTTCAGCCTCTTTGTGCTATTCCTCTGTAAATATGCAAGAACTTGATCAGTTAAGGATTGTTTATTGCATAGATTTACTGCTAAAACCATTGCATATGTAAATTGACCAATTGGGCAGAGAAAGTAAAGGAAGAAACCTCAATTTAATCTATCTACATCTGCTGGGAAGTTTTCCTCCAATTTTCAGGGTTTTGTTGTCATGGTACTGCAGCATGTGTCCCCGTAAACTTGCTGAGGAAGTGGGTAATAATTAGCAACTGATTAGAAGGAAAATGAGTCAGAGCTAAAGCATACGAGTCAAATTTACTTAATGTGGTAAAGAATTCACTTTAGGAGCTTGGAAATACTGCATAACATGCTGGAGAAGAAAATTAAATATTTTTTCTGTTCATTCCTTTTCTGTTCAGTGTTTATGCAGAGACCACAGTGATTTTCAGAAAGTTTGCCATGTGGATATTTGAGTGAGATGGTCTGTGTTACAGCAGCTCTGTGTAATCTTCCCTTCCCCTCTGAAATTGATCTAATGGTGCAGATCACCCCTTCACAGAGGAAAATACATTTGTGCAGTGTTATTGATTAAAAAGCTGTGATTCAGGCTGTGTCCATGCAGTGATTGTAGGATTTGCTGTGTCTGCCTGGAAAACCCCTTTCCCAAATTCCCTGAAAGCTGAGAGAGAAGCAGCAGCCCTCAGGCCTGACCCCACAGCTGCAGTCCTCCAAGAAAACCAGGTATTTTTCATGGAATCAGAGTGACCTGAGTTGGAAGGGACCTTAAAGACCATCTAATCCCATGGGCAGGGACACCTTCCACTATCCCAGGTTGCTCCAAGACCTGTCCAACCTGGCCTTGGACACTTCCAGGGATCCAGGGGCAGCCACAGCTTCTGAGGACAACCTGTTCATAAGAACCTGTGGACAGGTAAGTCCACAAGAGGGCGAATTGAAGCTAAAAACTCATCCCAGCCTCTGTGGAAGCTGTGTCTGGACGTGTCACTGTGATTTGGGGCACTGCTGGTGGCTGTGCTGAGGGGGTGACCTCCTGCACGAGGAGGGGGATGCAGGGGGAAACGACGACGTCCGTGGAAGTCTGAACTTAGTGTCTGATCAGAAAGAAGTGCGGAAAGCTGTTCTCATAAAAGTGGATTTCAATCTTCCAAGAAACTGGGCAGTTCTGGCAAGGAAAAAGTAGATTTTGTCTGCATCTCGTCTCCGGTAAGTTCATGTGTCTGGCAAGGAAGGAGAGTCGACTGTCTGATTTGGAAAACTAGAATGTTTCAGCATGCTGGGACTGTTTTAAAATTCTTTGCACTTGTAAGAAGAAGAAATCAACCCACCGACCAGAAACAGGCAAACAGAAAAGGAGCTCTAGCTGCCACTCTGGTGCAAGACCTGTAATAAAACCCAACTGTAATTAACAGAAGAATAAATGTACATTTCCTCACATCTCAATCAACGTTTGACTTGGAGGTCAGGATCCTGAAAGGAAACCTTCCTTTTGAAGAGGAGTTGGCAAAAGGATGCTTCATTTCACCAGTGTGGTTAGCGAGAGATGAATATTTTATTGATGCAACGGAGAAGGGTTTACAACCACGAAAATGTTACCTTTCCATAAACAGCCATGTAAAGGATAATATATTGAAGCTATGACACGCATCTTGGTTTTGTTTTGCAGGCTAACAGTTTTGCTTTTCTTTATCCTCAGCTGAAGGGTTTTAATGTTTGTTTGTTTAATGAAAAAGCACTTCCACAGAGAAGGTAGGGCTGTGCAAAAGGAAAAGCTCCACGGGGATCGTTTCCAGCCTGTGCAATGAGTTCCTGTGAGCACTGAGGGACACTGCAAAGCTTTTCACTCCTGCAAAGGGCTTCCTCTGCCCAACTTGCTTTATTGCCTGAAGAACAGACCAGTGTTTTTCTTTCCTTTCAATTACAAGCCAAAGGTCTCCGTTCAACACTGTCTCTGCCCAGGAGAAGAAGAAACAATAAGAGCAAATCCCAACCCACAGATGTTCATAGTTTCATTTGCTTTGTTACTGGACTCTGCAGCTCCACTCTTGGCACGACACCTCTGAAGACAGAGGACAATTGTCCTCAGTGATTGTTTTACTCTCTTTCTGTCTCAGGTCACATTTTCTATCCTTGTCCTCACTACAGGAACATCTTTTCGGCTGGTCCAGATCCTTTTTGAGGTGCCCAGCCTGGCCATAGCATCACTTGCAGCTATACAGAGAAAGGAAAGCTGCACCTTCTAGAGACTCAGAAGATACAGCAGTTCATTTATCTGTAACTAGCATGGAGTGATTTATATAGGATTATATTAATTTTTTTAGCTCTGTTTTCAGTCTGGGAGGGGTTGAAATTGAAGATTGAATAAGACATCATGTACTTTCTCATCTTCATCACTGAAGTGCTTCAGACTTGCTTAAACAGAATTGGTAGAAGCTTTATTCCTAAAATTGAAAGGGTTGATTATTTCATCTACCTCAATCCAGATGTCATCATATCCAGGTGTCACCACAGGGAAATTTTTACATAAATTTAATATGACTATAACATGCTATTAACCACTTATTTTATGTAATTGTAATTCCTGCTATTTAGAATCAACCATTATTCATTACATTCAAATATGATAATTGCCTGTGCAAACCCCTTGAACCAAAATGACATACACAAATTATATTACATTAATGATGTTGTTACTACTAAAACCTGAAACTTGCACTCATTACAGGAGAAAAATTACAGCAAGCTACCAAACATTTGCACTTAACAAAATTATTAATATTTTGAACAAAAATGTAGTCTTTCAGAAGAGGTTAGCTTCTGGATTTCGGGATGCCCACATTAAAATGTGATCTGTG
>VYZR01048331.1:44955-59455 GCA_013400675.1 Oxylabes madagascariensis | reverse complement strand
TCACCTTTGCACGCATCCAACCATTCCTACTGGAAGCAAAGGGGAAAAAAGCCAACACAGTGTAGACAAGCTTTCTCACAGTATAACCGTTTTATCCCAAGGACAGATCTTCCAGCTCAGAACAGAGATCCAGCTAACCCAAGACTTGGTCTGTGGTAGTGGTCAGCAAGAGGTACTGAGGGGAGATTTTGAGAAGTCAAGTGTAATGATACCTCTCCAGGATGCTCTTCCTGTCTCCAGCTTGCAGCTCTGCAATTCAGGGGACTACTGGTGATTTTGGTTATTTAAGGGGACTACTGGTGATTTAGCTGGTGATTCTGGACAAATCCACGTGAGATAAATCTATTAAGGTATTTTAGAATAACTTTTTTTTAAATCCATGTAAAGCTTTAGCATGCAATACAGACTGTAACAAGAAGCCACCCAGCTGAACTACATCCTCCATGGGACAGTATCATCTCCTTCTGTTCTTTTTGAAACTCATCTGCTACTTTGGGATTTGGTGCTTTCTCCACTACCTCTTGATCATGGCAAGCAATGACACTGTCACTTTGATTAACTTTCTCTCTGTCCTTTAAATTGATGTTGTGGATTTCCAAGTTATTTTATATTACTAAACAGGTAAATCTAACAGATATAACAAAATTTATAAGATTAGATATTTAGGAAACACTTTGATAGGAGCCTCTATCAGAATCCCCTTGGACTACGGATTTGCAGATAGCAAAGTAAGTATTTAAAAGACCAAACTAACCATATTCCACATATTAGAAAAACCATGTTCCTTCCCTACTTCCAGAATTAAAATCTTTGTTTCAAATGTAAGTTACAGAGCAGAATTTCACTGCATCAACAATATACCAAAAATAGACAAACTGGAAAGCACAGAAAAGACTATGGAGACTCTCAGGAATATATTTTCACAACACAGCTTGCCAGCTTTCAGCTGAGAAGCCCTTCCAGGCCTAAGTATCTCCCCAGAACACTAGGTGCCTCCATATGGAGCCTTCTGAACTCCTGAAAAGCTAAGGAATGCCTTGGAGTCATATATTCATCCAGCCTTGCTCTCACCCAACAAATCTCCTTGCAGCACAGCCCCTGAGAGGGAAAGCAGAGAGCTGCTGCCTCACCTCTTCTTCCTGTAACACTCCTTCAACCTGGATATCATTACCCTTAACGATATTTTAGGTCTAGTCTCCAATCCTTAACCAATTATTTACAATGTGCTTTCAAACCCATCACAGTCAAAACAGATGAAGGAAATCAAACACATGGGCTACTTAATTTCTTCTGGAATACCACCTACCACTTTACTTTCCACAAAACCACGTCCTTAGGGTTTCTGATATGCAAAAATTAAAATCTGCCATATTTAGGGAGGGATGATACAAATCAGGACAGCTACTTAGCTGTGCAGAAGCAAAAACAAGTTTTAACCCTGAGAAAGTGCTGTATTATCTCACACCAGAAATATGATTGATAAAGTGTATCATTGATGTGACTGATAAAGTCTATTTTTGATAAGCAACTTTTTAATTACACACATTTAAGGAGGTTACAAGTCACACCACAAGCTCAGTATATTATCTTCCCATACACAAATGTGCACAATTGTACCTGAGAACCTTCCTTAGGAAGGTGTCAACCTACAATGTCTCTATAAATATGATCAAAATCCTATCCATTTTCTCCCCCTTAAAACAGGTTTAGCATGTGTGGATATATAGTTTAAGCATACTAAATCTCCACTTCTGACCTGAAAGTATCAGTAACCAAGCATCCTAAAAATTTTATTACTCTTACATTTAGGAATACCTTTATTACTCATCACAAGCTTGGCCCTACCACAACAAGCCATCTTGGGCATCAGTGCTCCAAAGACTTCAAAAGCTTTTAAAATTACAAATAAAACTAATCAGGACAGAGCTGACTTAGACCTTCAGCTACTAATAGAGTATATTCACCCTTTTCTCTTGTTTCTCTCAGTTCTCTTGGAGCATTTGAGGTCACATGATTCAGGTGAAGTCTTAGTAAGCAGCCAGACCACTATGAAACCCATCACCCTCATAGGTGAGGCCCCCTTGGGTTACAAGCTGACTCAGCTCCAGCAGCAAGTTGTTCCTGGCTTCCACCTCCCACAAGCAACAACTCTTCTCCAGCACCACCAAAAGCAGTGAAGAGCCACTCAAAAACAAGCTCCTGTCACCGCTACAGAAAGACTCCCATGTTTGGGTTCAGAGGAAAAAGGGAGGGGCCATTAGCTGTACCAATTGCTCTGATGACAACAGTTCCCTGCCAGCCTAGAGGCTCTTCAAGGACAAAGAGCAGTTCTTTAGGAAAGCCTCAGGTTTTCTTCCCATAAACAGGAAAGCTGCACTATGGAGGTTCTGATGTCCAGCACCCCAGAAAGCAACTGCAGTGTGGCACTCCTGCCATGGAATTTGTGCTGCAGATTCACACTCAGTGAGTTACTGCCTCACCATCCAAAAACCGTGTGGCTTTGAGCCCCTCCTGCCAGGCACTAAACAATTCTCAGTATTCCACACCAGAAGAGATCTCCCATCTTCTATTGTTAGAAGTCAGCTGGCCCATATACATTTATTGCAAAGAGACCTTGAATAGCTTCTCCAGGAAGTACCTGACCAGCACTCCAAAACCATACATGAAACTATTTCTCCACAGCACCGCCACGTGGAGGTATTTTGGGGCAAGCAGAGAGGGCAGCTGAGGTGACCGGACCAGCAGGAGGCTGGTTTTGCCCATCCCATGCCTTTGCTGCTTGCACCAGAGCAGTTCACCCTTTGCAGACAATAAGCAAAGCTGCGTAAGCAGCCGAGCACAGAAGATGAATGAACTGTGTGACGCTAAAGATCTGTGAATTGAAAAATCCAATGCATGAATTAAAATCTGTACCCTCGTTCCCCCTCTCCCTTTCCCCCCAAAGAAGAAATGTATATAGCAGGACATAAAAGGAGAAATAGAGAAAGGTGGAAAAATGTGGTGTGACACATTTAAAAAAATTGATGGCCTGTCACCCAGACGCTGATGAATATTTTTTACAGGATAAAAATGGCAACCTAGAGTCTAAAAATAAAATGCTGTGCTGCAGACCTGTCTGGTTCAGCAACACCACTGGAATACAAACACACTCCTTTGCTGGTGATTCTTGACTAAGATTTCAAAATAAGAGAAGGAAAAAAAGCACTTTAAAACATATATTGTATTTTCAAGAGAAGGGATTTGGGACTTGTGGGGTGTTTTTTTTAGTAAGATTTCGGATTAGTATTATATGTCACTTGCATTGTGTAACTGCCATTAAAAAAAAAAAAAAAAACCTGCTAAATTTTAAGTGATTGATAAGAAGAACAGAATACCTCATGCTGCACAAGACAATTTCTTCTTCCCCTCCCCTGACAATTACAATATAAGAATATATTTATCAGTGCATTTAAACTGTAATTCCAGTAAGCTTAAAAATGTATTTTTAGAATCATGCTGCAGACAGAACTGCGGACAATGCTATTTTGAAACTCACCCCACCCTCAAAGACAGAAAATAAAACCTTTTGCTTCATTCTTTATCACAGTTTAGATTAAAAACGTGCTTAGCTGAGAAGTAAAAATGACTGAACATCATTCACATGAAGCACTAAATTCTCAAGACTATCCACACTGCAGACAGGCTGCCTTATGCAGTATAGATGCTATTTTTAGCAAGTGATGCAATAGCTGCAAGGGCTCTCCCAGAACCTTTAATTTAAGAGCCCAAGCCATACTAAAACGTGTTTCAAGATACCTAATATCCCTGCACTGTCACCTTCCCATTCTCGGCACCAACCTACTACCCACACAGGTCACTCTTTTCAAGTTTCATCTTCCAAGAAAGAGACAGATTCTACATGTGAAGAGAAAATCTGTATCTATACATTTGTCAGCAAACACACCTGCCCTGCAGTGTATATGACAAGAAAGTTACACAACACTGTACAGAGATTTTCTGACCTCTTGGTTTTCTATTGAAATACGAAGCAGCTTGGCTTCCTTGCTGAATTTTTGTGAAGACTTTGAAAAGCCCACAAAGCTAATACATCTAATCCTTCCCCAAGCTGTTTCCATTCTTGGAGATCTCTTTAGAAGTTCCTGTGTCTAACAGACAACTGTTAAGACACATTTCTGCTAAGTGACTGTTTCAACAGCTAAAAATTCTAAAAAACAAGAAGAGTTCCTGAAATGCTAGTGCTTTTTAAGATTGTTTTCAAAATAGAATAGGGATTTTCCAGCCCTTTGGATCTGTGGATCCTTTATGTTCTGCAATAGCCATGTGGACCTCCATGTAACAGAGTCAAGCTTACTGGTAAGTTCTGCACTGACCCCTTTTAAATTCTAATTCCATCTGCTCCCTCCCAAAATCCCCAGAGTTAATTCCAAAATCAGAACTACCCAAGAAACTACTTTTGTTTTACTTCTTACCTCCAGGGGCACATGGGAGGGGAACACTATCCAACAGTTCTAAAAAAGCCTTTATGTTTTGAATGTGTGGTCATGGACAAAATATATTATGTGTGTGTTATATAAATCCATGAGCCCAACCTGCTGCCCTGCAGAGTTTGAGTCCTTTACTTATTAACACAGGCAGGGATCATATAAGAGCTCTTACCTCCTATGTCATACCATCCATTTATCAGGCACAGCCAGCATTTAGGGCTCAGGAGAAATTCCTATATGTGTATCATGTTCCCAAGTTTTACACCTCAGCTCCCATAGTGCACTAACAGGTTGTGAGAGAGCAGGTATAAAGGTGGCTCTGGGCACAGCAAAAATATTTGCTTTGTGTAAGGACAGCTCCAAGATCTTCCCTCTTTGTGAGTTCTCATCAAGCCATGTACCATGCAAGAAAGACAGAAGTAGGAAAGCTTGACAAAATTTCTTGTTTGAAGTAGTGAAGGTCTGCCTCCCCACCACCCACACAATGTATTCACTTCCTCCCCCACCAATACAAGCACGGGGAAGCCAATGTCAGCAGAATTTGTAAGATCTCCAGGCTATCTGGGAAAAAGGAATCCAACTGCAAAGTGAGACTTAAAGAGATTTCATTCAGAAGCTCTCTGAGATCCTGACTGCTCAGAAGTAGAACAGGAATTGAGCAGGAAGACACCCAGTGATATTTTATTCATTTTGGCTAGAAGCAACATTAAAACAAGCTGTACACTGAGAAGGTAGCATTAGCTCCAGGGACACAGAGGTATGAAAATAAGGATTCTGCAGAACAGCTGAAGCGGCAACAAAACTCATGCCCAAATGTGTAACCTGCTCAAAAGTAAGGAAGGTGAAGCACAGAGACTTCCATATCTGACACCCCTAAACAGCAGGATGGGAAGCATCACAGTGGGAATTTTACAAGGCCTTGTGAAGGTATCAGGAGGGTAACAACTGAAGAATGCAAGTTCAGGCCCTTCAATGTATACACAGCAGAAAACAAGTGTACAAACGTACATCAGCTTCACTCCAGCACAGCAGGAGCAATGACAAGCCAGGAGAACAGACCAGTTTCCATAGCCAGTTCTTCATGGTTTTTCTGAGACTAAGTAAGAGCACAGCAGCCACACAGTACGTGTCACGTTAGACACAGAAGTAAGAAACATTAGTGTCATAAGAGGCTGAAAGAGCTGCTCCCATTTCACCCAGCCCACTGCTCCTCACTTAAGGCTGCAGAACTGTGGGACTGCAGGACATTCACAATCCTTATTACATCTGTAGGCAGCTTGTCTAGGATAAATGCAGACTAAAACTAACATGGCCACTACAGGTAGAAGTCTCCAGCACTTAAAATGGATAATAAAATGGAAGGCTTTAGAATAAGAAGCCACCTGAGCTAATTAGCAAAGTAGTTCACATTAAGCAAGAACCAAAATCATATTGTTTAGAGGCAATATTGGATCTTCTAGTAGAATCTTATGCTTCTGTTCTCATCACTGGAAACAAAATTTCAGGTCACCCAAACCATCAGTTCCCAAGGACAAAAAATGGTGGACTGGACCATTTAAGCTGCCTATTGCCATCCAAGACACAAACTATCATCAAATACAACCCTTCCTTCCTTCTCCCTTGCTACTTTGGAATGAAGAATGTGTGCAATCTTACTGGAACCAACTGCTAAAGTAGCTCATTTGGGGAGAGAGGAAAACACCCCTCAGGGTGTCCACTTTCACAGGTTCTAGCACAACTGCGCATACACCAAGATCCACAAAAAGCTTGTAAGCATGTTCATGCTAAGCTAGGAATAGCTTTAAATCTTTTATAATCCCTAACTCTAAATAACATCTTTATTTCTGTTAAAAAGTGGAACCCTCTCAGATATACTGGAAATAGTTTCTCATGGCTTGTTAGAGGCAAAGATGGCTTCAGGATCATATTTAGTTTTGTTAAAAAGATGCAAAGACAAGCACAGATAAAAGATGCCATAGCCAAAAGCTGGCAAGCCTTTGTTCAGCTGTCAAGATCCTAGAAAGGTAAGCCTTAAAAATGTAGAGAAGTAGCAGTAAAAGAAATTGAATTTCTACTATCTTTGAAAGTTACCTAAGTATGATGAGAAACAATCTACTCAAATAGATGGTTCATACAAACAACAACAATCCCCAGAAATTAAAGTTGTTGAAAAGCCAATAAACTTATCTTCCAAAGATACTCTGCCTAGAAGAAGAGTGAGGCACGTTGTTTCTCAGGCCCCCGAGTTGTTTTTGCATTCTAGCCTTTGCACTGGAAGGGGACACAGGAGGGCAGTTTTGTTTAGGCTGGAAGCGGCCCGATCGCGTCGCTTTGGCGCAGCGGCGGAGCCCATCCCGAGCCGTGCCGTGCGGTGCCGAGCGGGACGCGCCTGTGCCCTGCCCTGCCCTGCCCGCGCCGAGCGCTCCCGGCAGCGCCCCCTGCCCGCGCCCGGCGGCTCCAGCGAGCACAGCCCCGCCATTCATAAAAAGGGGCCGCGAGCGCTGCAAGGAGACCGGGCGGTGCGGGAAACACAGCAAATACGAACACCGCTCTGCATTTTTCCACCCTAAAATATATATACGGTTTTAGCTAAAATGAGCGTATTTGGTAATTATTGCTCCGCAGAGGTCCCTTCCACCCCACGCTCTTAATTACGTTCGCTTTAATTAAGCATTTCTATCCATCGGCGGAGGGGGGGAGGAGGAGATGAATACTGTTAACACGCCCAAGTTAATCAACTTAGAAGGCAACAGTTGTCTCATGAGAAATGCCCTCGATAAATTACCATAAAGCATTAGGGAGACTCTTACGTTAAAGCGCTCTAGAAATCCTTGACTGTTTTATTTGTATCGGCGCTGTTTTGCAATAGGTGTTTGCCTTAAAGATTTAAGGAAGAACTCGGGCAACACTGCCTTTGCTTTCCCGTTTCTAAATAAAGAAACGCCCACCGATGCCTTCTATATTTCACTCTACGCCCTTGAAAACTTGCAGTATTTCCCCCGGTGGAAAACTCCCCAGATCTTCCCATGGAAACGAGGCTCCCATCAAGCCTCCTTAAATGTTTCAGCAGCGATTGATTGGGTGCACTTTCTTCTCCCTGGCAGAGCAGGGAGGCCGAGGAAGCGCCCGCGGGCACCGCATGGGCTGGCACGGGCTGCCCGGCCCCCCCGGCCGCACGTGGACTAGCCAGTGTCCCTGGCAGCATCCCTGTCACGCGAGGCGGCCCCGGGATGGCGGCCTCGCCGNCGGACGGACGGACGGACGGACGGACGGACGGACGGACGGACGGACGGACGGACGGCCCGGGGGCGCCGGCGCCCTGCAGCCGCGGCTCCGCGCCCACGCGTGAGGCCCGGCCCGGCGTGCCGGGAGCACGCCCTCTTCCCGGACACCGATCCCGGCACGCCCGCGGCACGGCGCAGGGTTCGATCGGCCCCTGACAGCGGCACGCACGATCCCGGGGCGCCGGATCCTCGCTCGCGGCCGGCAGCCGGCACTGCCCGAGCGCCCGGCTTCCACAGGACCGGCGCGGAGCCACGGCGCGCCCAGCCCCGGCCACGCTGAGCTGAGGGCCAGCCGAGAGCATCCCCCGCATCCCTCGCTGCCGCCTGCCCCGCGGAGATCCACCCGCCGCACAGAACTCGCCCTTAGCTGGTGGCCAGCAGCCCTGCGAGCTCCTGTCCCACACACAAGGCAGCAGGGCTCACACACCAGGCAGAGGGAAGGACCTCCGGGCCGGCCCACACCACGCACCGATTTCAGGTCCCGCTGAGCCCCGGCTCCAGGAGGGAACGCGGGCACAAGCACAGCACTATTCACCTTGTCCCTGACAAAGTGGAGACTTCAATGGAGAGTTAAACCAAAAATGCAGCACTCCGCTGTCAAGGCCCACCACAACGTCCTTCCAAGGTCTTCATTGCAATCTCCCCAATGCCCTTTTCATTTACAGAGTCCACGCAAGCAAGCGGTGACAGGACTCTTGAGCTTGTCCCAAGCAAGCAAACCAGCAGCCATGGTTCAGAAGAAAAGGTAGCTCAGAGGAATTTCCAGCAACATCCCCTATCCACAGATGCAACGCTATAAAGGGAGAACAGCCTCCACCAATTATCAGGATCCTCTCGAAAGCAGCATGCTCAATAGGTTGGTACTCCTCTGGCTCCCTGTTTGACTCCAAGTACCTCCTGCCCCATCTCTCTTCTACTTGCTGCTTTCCTTCCTTTTTTGACATCCCATTCTTGCAGCCCTCCTATTCCAACTTCTCAAGGATTCTTTGATTTAGACAACTTTATAGGTTCCACAGCAGAAAAGGTTTTCACTAGTGCTTCCCCAACTCTACTCTGAGTGGGACTAAGGGCCAGCAATTGAACTTCTCTCTCCGGTCGAAGAGAAAACCCTCCTTTAGAAGCCAGATACCAGGAAAAGCAATGGAGGTTGTTCTTACCACACCAGCATAGACTGATCTTGGCACCTTTAGTCCACTGATCAGAACCAGACTGACAAAACAGCTTTGTTATCCACAGGTCCTTCTAGCCTCTCTCTCAAAATACCCCTCAAATTTGAACTAAGCTCCCCTCCTGCCAATGGGACCTGTTCCAGCATTTCTGCTGCACTCCTTCAGGTCCTGTAAACCTTCCTCACCACACACTCAGACAGCCAGTACCACCTCACCAAAACACTGCTGCCCCACAAGCGCCAGGACACACGCACAGGACAAACATCAGCCAGCCGGGGCACAGCACAGCCTGGTTGGAGGCCGAGCAGCCCACTGCACACGCAAACCGTCACAGCAGTGAATTTGGGTGCATCATTCCTGCTGAAAGTGGCCTTTGTGGCTAAAGAAAGTAGTTTGCATCTAAGGAGCTAGGATACCTTAAGGAAGAGAAGGGGAGGGGGGAAAATGCTTTTTAAGAACAGGATCACTGCTCCAAGATTTAGGAATAACACGAAACTTCAGACTGCAGAAAATCCACAGCTAGTAAGAATATGTGCTTATAGTACCACACTGGGCATAAAAGGTTTTAATCAGCATCCCTTACTTACATGCATTCCATAGTACTAATTCCCCCCAAAGTAAAGCTTTAAAATGATAATACAAACCAACTTGTACAGTAACAGATACTTTAAAACAACATGCATTTATAAATAAAGATTATCTTGTAACTCAAATCTGCTTCCTCACTTAGTAAAGAATTTGTGCTGAAAGTCAGTTTGAGGAGACTAATTCTAGGTTAGTGCACAAGAAACACAGTTTCAATCCAAAGCTTACTAACGGTGACTGAAACAAGTTAGTCTATGCTGGAACATCACACATTTTTCTGAACAAATGCATTATTTTCGTATGTTGCCACAGCAATATTTTACATCAGAAATTCTACACTTTGATTTAACCACAACCAGCAACAGCAACTAAGTGACAAATCCAGCTGGGATGAGATGCTACCAAAATTGTGGATAACTGGCAGATTGAAAATCCGCCTCTTTCATTTTACTAAAATTTCTTGGCTTACAAAGACTTTCAGATGAACAGATTCCCACCTCACCATTTTCAAACACTGTAAAACATCAAGAATTTGGGTACTGGAGTAAGAGTCTGAAACACAGCCAAGCACAACCAGTCTGTCCCCCAGGACAAGGTCACAGGAAGAACAATACTATAAACTATTGTAGAAGGAACAACAAAGAGATTTTTTTCTTAAAATTAATAACCCTAGCTATCAAATCAATACAACACCATTATCCTAGTCTTTGGGAAGGAGCTAGTTAAAACCTGTTAGCAGGGACTTCCAAAATCATACTCTCCAACTCAAACAATCCTCTCAAACACACAAGAGGTATGTGCCACCCATCTTTACCCACAAACCACCAAGCAAAACAAGACTTTGGAACAGCCCATCAAGGGACCAAGCAACAGAACCAACAACAGGCTCCTCCTGCAGTTTTAGGCTGTTTCAGCCAGCTTAGCTGCAGGACATCACCCAACCATCCAGGCCTACCTGCTTCCTCAGAATCTGACTGGCACCTGTTTTTCAGGCAGCTCAGGAAGCTGACCCAGCTGACTGCAGCTGGTCTTCCTTGCAGAGTTAGAAGTCAGCCACAAAGCAGACTCACCGACACTACCACCACATATTGACTGAGGAAATGTAAGGGAAGCAGCCAGAGCTCATGGCCAGCAACCAGAGCAGCTGCAATTCTTTTGGCAGTAGCCTGGTCTCAGAGCAACTCAAGCTGACCACTGGGCTCAACTGTATCTTCAACATACATTGCCATAATACAACCAAGTTTCCCTTCTGTTGCACCAGCACTGGAATTCATATGACCAAAAGAGTCTATGGAGCATATATAGCCCCAACGGACTAATTTGCTGCAGGGCACACTCCTTAACCAGATCACACACAAACAGACCAACCTCAGTGCCAGCATAAAGAGGAAAAAAGCAAGATAAGAGCTCTCCATCCACTTTCTCTCTCCACACCAAACTTTTACATCAGAAAGCCATGACATAAAAATACACATTCACTCTTGTGACCAAAGGCTTCTCATTGATAAGCTGACACCATGTGAGAGTGCCAGCAAACTGATTCCAGTGCAAAGGAACATGAACAAGGCTCTGGAGGTTAGAGTGAACATCCAAGGTGAAGAACCTGTCCACCAAATGGAGTGTTCTAGATCAAAATCTAGGAACAAACACAAACTTGCAGAGTGGAACAAAACCCAAAAGTCTTGCCACAGATCTGGGTCTACCAGGGCAAAAAGACTGAGGTAAAGAGTTTGTATCAGGACAGGTAACTTGCCTTTAAGCACACCTTTAAGTTGACAGGAGTATACCTCCCTTTCTGCCATGCCATACAAACACTGAGTTGGACATGCGAGACAACTGAGGACAAGAACAAACTGCAAGACATCCTTATTCTAATCTCTTGTTCAACTACAGACAGGGTAGCAGCTTCTTCCAGCAGTGCAGTGATCCTTTACTGCCCTATCCTTGCTACTTCTCCCTCCTGTTAGAGATCTGACTCGTAAGCCATACTGAATCCACACTCTGGGCATGGAGAGCTCTTTGGCAGATGAGACTGAGACAGCAGGAATACTGGGCATATACACCTCTTCCAAGAAAAAAATATTTATGCAAACTAATAGAGAATAACAAGTTTATAGATTAAGCATCTTTGCTGGCAGGATAAGAATCATGGGGAAGGGAGCAAAGAGGCAGAAGCCTATGAGAAACAGGTCTTCCAGAGACTTCAGAACAATGGAAGAGTTTTGAAGAAACAGATCAGCCAGTCACAGACAAGGAACGTGAAAGTGGGACTTGCTGGAGCAAGGACCCAGGGGTGAAGTAGAGTGTGGGGAAGAGCAGCATGCAAGCATAAGCAAGCGTTGGTTGGGTAGCAGCAGCTGCAGAAATGCAAATAGTTCTCTGCCTTCTGCTTTCCATATCCATGTGTATCCTCACACACATCCACAAACCTCTCCATCTAAAAGCAGGGACTAGATACCTTGCAAGGAGACCAGACTCTTCAGTCTCTGCACAACAGCTTCCTCCCATCAGCAACAAAAACCTTTGTCCCATTGAGCTTATCACTCCTCATTCCCCTTCTCTCACTACAGCTTTTCTCCCTTTCTGCTTCTGTGGTAACCTTCTAACATACATGAAAATCCTTTGGAAAAATTGTTGTGATTAACAGCCCTAGAGCTGAGCTCCTCAAGTCTGCTCTTCTTTGTCTAGTAAGTACAGAGTTCCTCAAGAAGTGGAGACATGACTGATGGAATACACCCTTCAAGAACATGTGGCTCACAATTGCTTAAGAGGACAAAATAGAAGGGAGGTGTAAAAACCAGAAAAAAATCAAACATGCAACCAAAACCAAATCTGTACAGCCAAGCAGACGGTTAAGTTCTGCACATACACAGACCATGCCTGAACCTGAGCCACCCAGCTGTCTCCTACAACGAAATCATGAGAGAAACACAAGAGAACCCTAAGGAGAGAAAGAAGCAGGGAGGGTAACAAAAATGGGAAAAGATGTAGAAGAAACAATGGGACAGGCACGATCTTCCCTGAGGCTCAGCTTCTGGACATCTCAACTCCAGTTTTAAGAACTGCTAAACAAGAGGTTGCTTTCAAAACCTACAACCAAACCCCAGGCTTTTAGGTGTCACCATCTGCTGCTGCGGGGAATTGAGTGAATTAGAAGCTCAGTAGGAAATTTTGCATATAGCTCTCTTCCCATGTTAGCTGGAGACACTTATTTTGTGGAATAGAATTTCAGCACTGCTAATGACTCACCCAGTGGGTGATGGTGCATTGCTCTAGACTTTAATTCCAGGAATCTGGGAACTTGAACAGATTTGAAAAACAATATATTATTTTAAGCTTAAATCAGGAGTCAAAATTTAGCAGATTTAAGGTAGAATTCTTTTGTGCAATTAAATGTACTTAAATTGCCCTAATTCTAGCATTTTCAGATATTAATGTACTCAATCTGAAAAAATCTTTTACTTTTCTCTAAGAACCTACGTTTTCTAAAACTTATCAGCAAGTAAGCACCTCAAGTCATCTGAAGCTAGAAGCAGCAACTTAGGCAATCGATGAAACCGTGCAAGCCCAACCCATGGATATTGTACCTACCAGTTACAGAGTTTATCCCACATTTGCATTCATATACAGGTCTCAAGAATCACATTTGGCATTTTTGTTAGGATAATCAGGAAAGATAATTTCTTACTGTTAACCCTTCCATAGCAGAGATGCTCATCCTCACCCTGTGGACTAGGAATCAATATATTCACAAGACCAAGAACAATGTGTTTCACTCACCTACCAAAAAACAATTCCAGGTGGAAAACTACTGCAGTTTTCCCAAAGGACACGCTCAGCTCTGGCCTCAGACCCTGCACCTCCAGGCCTCCTGCCAGCTTACTTGTTCCTTACACAGGAGTGCATTTACCCAACTGGCACTAACACCCAGCACAATTCCAGCTGGGACTTCCTTGCTGAAGACATTTGCATGCTCACCACTTCTATGCAATGCCTTTCCTTGCTGTGTCACCAGGGCACCTCACATGTGATCCTCCCAAAGTGAGGGAAGCACACTGGCCAAAAGAGCAAACCAAAGAAACTGGAGCAAGATATTACTCTAGATTACATCCTTGTTTAAATTCTCTAGTTTTAAGTAACCAGTTCCCATTACAAGTATTCCTACCTTAAAACACACAGAAGACTGGAAGAATGAATGAGCTAGCTCAAAATAACACAGCTATTCATCTCCAGGCTAATAAATTGTCAAGCATTTCCCTCTCAGGCTGTTTATCAGAGATGGGTATTCTTTTCACCTTAATGCAAACATCTATCCTCCACTCACCATCAGCTGGTTTTTCAGGGCTTTTTTTTTTGCAGGTGGAGAAACCATACTACAGNAAACTTCGGGGGGAGCACACGGGGAGCGCTCCCCCGCCGCCGCCCGGCTCCGGGACGGGGCAGCCCCTCGGGGCGGGGAGCCAGGGCGGCCCGGTAGCAGCGGCAATGCGGGCGGAGGACGCCATGCGCTCCCGGCAGGGTTCACGCGGGCCGGCCCCACCACCGCCCCGCAGGGTCTGCGAGCGGCCCCCGTGACGGCCGCGGGCGCTTCCCGCGCGGAGCGGAGCGGAGGGAGCGCGTTATGTCACCGGTTAGGTAACGGCGCGGGAGCCGCCGCAGTGACGGCACCGCTCCTCCTCCTCCGCCCCCTCCCGCCGCGGCGGCTGAGGTGAGGCGGCATTAACCCTTGGCGGGGCCGGCCCTTCCCGCGGGCGGCGGCTCCCCTGGGAGCGGGCCGGGCTTCCCCCGCCGCCCCCCGAGGCCGCGGGGAGGGGGGCCCGTCCCGGCGGCTGAGGTGAGGCGGCATTACCCGTTGGCGGGGCCGGCCCTTCCCGCGGGCGGCGGCTCCCCTGGGAGCGGGCCGGGCTCCCCCCGCCGCCCCCCGAGGCCGCGGGGAGGGGGGCCCGTCCCGCCGGGAGGGCCCCGAGCGCCGGCGCCT
>VYZR01048331.1:20482-39604 GCA_013400675.1 Oxylabes madagascariensis | reverse complement strand
GCAGCCGTCACGGCGCCCGCCCCCGCCCCGCCGCGATTGGCGGAGGGGCCCCTCAGCCACGGGGTAACCCGGCAACGCGGCCGGGCCCGCCCGCCCCGGGGCCGCCGCGCCGGGAAGGGGGGGGCCGGCAGCGAGCGGCCACACGCCCCCGTACTACTTGCGGCCTGCGCCCCACGTGGTCGGCACCGCTCGCTTGCCGCCATTGGCCGGCGAGCGTGGCCGTCACCCGGCCGCAGCACTGCCATTCGCCCCACTGCCCGGGAACCGCGCAGGATTGGTGGAAGAGGGGGCCCCTGCTCCCGCCTCCACTGACGTCATATGAGCCCATTCATAAAATGCTCAGGCTCCGCCTCGCACTCGAATGTGTCCCTCGGTTCCCCTCCCCCAGCCCCGCACTGCGCTCGCCCACGGAGCCGCGATCGCCACGGCACGGCACGGNCAGGAGGGAGCCTGGGGCGGAGAGGAGGTGGAACGGTGCAGGCTGTGGGAGGCTGAAGCCCTGAGATAGCTCATGGTTGAGATACATTGCCTCAACAGGCCGAAACGGCAGGAGAGGCTGAGGAACATGGAAAATCAGTGGCAGTTTGGTGTAAGGTGCAGGTCATTTAAAATGTCAGAGAAGACCAGCTGAGGTATAGGGGACTGCTGTTTTTAAAGGGAGCCTCTTGAAACTTTCAGTGCCAACATTTTTTTCTAGAGAACAAGCCATGACAATGGCTTGACAATGACCTTAGTTCAAGCAGTAAGAAATCTCCTCTAGATGAGGTTTTTTGGAGATCTGCATCCATCTGACTTATTAACAACAAGCAGCATAGGGGACAGTCTTAATGTAGCCTTTCTTTTCTCTCCTGGACTGGCAAATAGGTCATACCCAAACACAGCCACTACTGCTGAAGATCCCCAGCTGTACCAGCTGCCAGGCTGCAGCCACGTTCCCCTCATCCTCTCCTTTGCATTACTTGTCACACACCGTATCGATGGCAGAGGCAGCCTCCAGGAGCCCAATCTGCCAAATCCTGGCTCCCCTCAGGCCTGGCTTCCCTTTGCAGATCCACTCCTGCAGACTGCCCGTTGCAAACTCGATGGATTTTCAAGTGCTCTACAATTTCTCTTTCCTCATCCCATTCCACATTTTGTCACCTTTGCCTGCTTCAGAGTTTGGAAAGAGCTCATGTAAGGTGCCACCT
This sequence comes from Oxylabes madagascariensis, assembly GCA_013400675.1. Taxonomy (NCBI): domain Eukaryota; kingdom Metazoa; phylum Chordata; class Aves; order Passeriformes; family Timaliidae; genus Oxylabes; species Oxylabes madagascariensis. The sequence continues at coordinate 38,417 of VYZR01048331.1, read as the reverse complement.
TAATTGTAACAGGTAAGCAGTACCCAGTGTGTTGCACCATGAGGCCACAACCTGACCATGGTGCCATGAGAGTGCAGTTACAAGCACTACTGCCACTTCAAAGCTCTTATTAAGAAACAAGACGCTCTTGTATGGCATCATCACCTGATGCAAAGAACTGTACATCCTGAGATACCTGAGGCTGCACTTCATGACCTTTTGTCTACACTAAGGGAAACAAGATCAAAGAAATTAAATGAAAATTTGCTGTGATAGGTTTATTCCTTTTATTAGTTTAAAAAAAATAAATGTTTGCTACATTTCCTGTTATTAAATAGATATAGACACAAAATAGCTTTTCATTCAAAAATACATAATTAATAGAAATCAAAGGCTTCTGTTCATAATCTACCTGTGGAAAACAAATTCATAGTGGGATTCAAATTTCATTGGATTCAACAACACACTGTCTACACTGATGTCAATTAAAGGCATGAAGCTATCATATACTTTGCAATGAAAAATAAGTCAAGTCACTGTCTTATTGGCTGACCTATAGCATTACAGCTGATTTTTAGAAATTAATCTTTATCATAAGCAGTGGTATCAGACATAATAGGAGGGAACGAGTCACAAGATTTTGTCCTATTCCACAACAGGAAGCATCCATCCTTCCATCCCCATGGTGAATTAGTTCTCTTTTCTTTTTTTCTTGTTGTTTTTTTTTTTTTTTCTTTTGTCAGTCACTCATGAGAAGTTACATTGCAGAGGATCCAGCTCTCACCAAGTTTTCTTCCTGCATTTTTCCCAAGAGAGCCCACCTATTGCTTACTGGACACCACTTTTAGAATTGTGTGATATGCTAGGGCTAGCTCCTGTAGACATTACACAAGGAAAATCCTCAGAGGCCTCACCTATGTGAGGTATTTTGAGTGTACTCACTTATGTGTGTAGTTGACATAACACCCTTCAAAGACAGGACTTCGATTACAAAAAAGTGCAAAATGCTGGGATAATTTTCCTCTTGTTCCATACCAGCCTTTCCTTAATTTGTAAACCAATTCTAATCTGCATAGAGAATCTTGGCATTTTTGCATAAATATTTGTGTGTTGGAAAAAAACTATATTGTTACAACAAAAAAAAAGAACAGAGGTAGTCAGAGGGAGGTTGAGTGCCACTCCTTGTCAGGATCATAGTTGCAATCGTTAGATAGAACATGTGCCTGCTGTGGCCATATCACACTATTTTCTTCTATTGGCTATCAAGGCAGTTCTCATCTGTTCAATTTTCGCAGAATAAATGACACACTGCTGATCCTCACTCTTTTGTCTTCCAGAGGACAGGTGGATATGGCACAAGCATCTGGAAAGAAAAAGGTAGAAAAGAGATCTACTACAAGTCAGAGACAATATAAGAGCTGAAGCAAAGGATGGAAGGTAACAGTGGTCACCAGAGTCACCAAGTGTTGAGAACAGAAGTGGACTGTGCAGCTGGACAGTGCATGCAGAGGCTAGAGGAAAGGAGATGAGCATTGGGCAACCTGCTCAAGAGAGCAGGCAACTTCCTACTGGACATTCATGTAAGCTGCACTGCAGTTACCAAGGGGATGCTGCCAATTACAAATGGGTCAGAAATAGGGAAGGAAGCATGTGGGTGCTACGAAAAATTTGTTGGTCTCTGTCAGAGTCTACCCATCTTTTATTATAACATCTTCTTCCCACTGCACTGCAGTTGTGCTGCTCCTGAGACCTCTTGTCTGGACAACCTTCTTGTGGCAGGTCAGGGCAGAACTTGCCCCTCTGTTCTCTCAGGGGAACTGATAAACCCCTTGACAGAGAAGCATAGGCACAGCAAGGCAATCCTCTAGATTTTTGTATTAAAAAAAGTCATACTGGTATTCAAAAGTGTTGCTATTTTTTATGCTACCCTGCTTGGAGAGAAAGGCAGTCCTCTGAGAGGCTTACAGTCTACATTTAGAAGAAGATGAGTCACAGGCAGGGAAAGGGACTCACTGGAAGGGAAAGAATTATACAAAGGTCAAATGAGGGGGTTTGCATCTTTTGCTTATGGGCATCACACATTCCTGAGCAACAGGCATATTCCCCTTTCCAGGGTTAATCCCAGTATTCTCATGAGCTTTGCAGGTCTGTTCCCATTTGCCGTAAACTGCAGCAAATCCCAAAGGAGCACCCAGTGGCTGAGCTGATGGAACAGACAGGCATTTTGAGTGTACTCACACATCAACATGCATACATATAAGAGGATACCTTGCCAAGGCCCCAGAGATCCATATTTCCAGTGTCTCTTTTATCAGTTCAGGCGTGTAGTCAGTTCCAGATGACTGCAGATGCAATCTGGGTCAGGGCAGTGATGCAAGCCTCAGTCAACCCACAGCTTGGCTACATTGCTCCATCATATGGATCGTGGCCAAGCTGTACAGCAGATCACAACAGAGACGAGAGAGAAGTCTTTAGGAAAGCTAAAGGAGCAGTGAGATGCATGACTAAAAAATGCAACAATAAGGAACAAAAAATAAGGATGTAGAACTACATAGACGACAACATCAAAGGGAGACAAAGGAAACAAAAATATAGCACAGGAGCAATAAAACACAAGGAATAGGGGATAAAAGAGCACTCTATAAGAAGCAGCATTAAATTTTTACTATGAAGTTTTTCTGTGGCATTGCTGCCACAAATACCTCACAAACAATACACAGTGAGACCACATTCCCACATCTCTCTGCTGCCCCGCTCTCTTGGTACCTGAGGAAAACACTTCTCACTACAAGCCCACAGGTGAGAACTCAAGACAGTCACTCACTGTCCCCACAGAGGACCTGTGGCTCAGGGGTCTCAGCACTCAGGAAGCCTCAGCACTGGGATCCACTTCTCATCCCAGCCTGCCCAGTGCTGCCAGAAATGCCGTCTGCTCTGCAGCAACGCTGAGACAGGGAAGGGGGACTGCTGGTTATCTGGGATGTGTCACGTTTTTTCCTGCCACTGAGCAGTGTAGTCATTTGTTTCATTAAATGGCGTTCTTGTACCCAGCACTAATTTTATCCCTTTACAAATATGTTTTTCACTCCAGCAACTCAAGAGCATCTCTCCCCCCTGTACAGTCATTCTGCTCTCATGCCTCTCTCACCATTACTCACACTTATTGCAATGAGGCCAGATTCAATAAAGGGCCTGGCTGCTGCGGTGCTGAGCACTGCAGTGTGTCTTTGCCTAAATCCACAGCCCCAAATTAAGACACCCTGCCCCAGTGCACACTGAAGGCAAAAATTAGAATACCTAAGAATGTAATCTTCATTGTCCCTTCTGTTAAGATCTCTACGAGAACCATTCAGACACACCAGCAGATCTCTCAATACACCTCATCAACTGCTGTGTTCATCACAATGATGGGATGAGGCAAGGTACCTTGAATACCTGTGGAATTCCAGATCCTCAGCCTTTCCTTAGGCACCTACTCCATCTCTTTGCAGAGGTCATGGTACCCCTCCAAGTCCATACACTATTTAGTACTCACCCAAGAATTCAGGTTTCCCCCTTCTGCCCAAAAGGGCAGAAAAGTGCTTTAACAGCATGGCACAGATGTGTGGGGTGAGGTGATTTTGGTTGAAGCTGTTGCACAGCACACAGAATCACAGAATCATAATATCATAGAATGGCCTGGGTTGGAAGGGATCTTAAAGACCATCTACTTTCAACTCTCTTGCCATGGGCAAGAATACCTTTCACAAGGCCAGGGTTCTTGGAGTACCATCGAAGATGGTCTTGGACATTCACAGGGATGGAGCATCCACAACTTCTCTGGGCAACCTATCCCAGTGCCTCACCATCCTCAGTAAAGAATTTATTCTCAGTTACTGTTTTTCTTTCAGCTGTAACGATGGGAGAGAGAGCCAGTGGGACTGGAGGGGCTGGGGCAGACATTCTCAGCCCCATCCTGCTCGTACATCTTCGGCATATGTTGAAGTGGTGTATTTAGGCAACTCTAGAAAAGGTATTTATGTAACCCTCCTTACTCCTGGCATGCTACACACGAAGCAGGTGCTGGGGGATCCATGGTTCAGACTTGGGCTTTGCCAGCTGGCTCTTGCTGTCAGCTCCTTCAGTACAGGACTCCTGTGGGCCTAACATAAGGCATCTTGAGCTGATTGGCCCTGCTCTGCAGAGCTTGCAGGAAACAAGGGAGACAGAGAACAGCAGGTTGAGAGAAAGGGAGGGAATTGGTAACATTAAGTGCCACAATAAATAACCAACTAAGTACAAATTTTGATTGATGTGTCACTTATCTGCAATTGTACACTTTTGGGTATAGTTTCTATGAGAAGGGCAGAAACTTGCAAACACAAGGCAGCTGCAAAACACAAGTCCTAGCATTGAAACTGAGTCAGTCAGGCATTTTAGGTTACCACACTGTTACAGCTATACAGTCCTTGCTTCTCAAATAAACTTTGGGCATCAGCAACCAGGCCTGCTTTAGGGAATAAAGTCCCAAATTTCTCAACAACAAAACACTCCAGGCAAATGTAGCAACGGAAGACAAACAGAACCTAAAGCCAAACAGTAGCTGGCATATTAACTAGTTAAGTCTATAGATTGCAAATCTAACGTGCCATGCAGATGTACGCTGCTCTTCATGAGGTCTGTTCAGTTTCCCTTACAAAGAGGAAACAATACAAATGGTACTACAAACTTTTCTAGTACTTGATACATGGGATTTTTCACTTTTACCTACTATGGATTGACAAGTACATCTCCTGTTAAAACTGAAAATTCCTCTTTTATGTTGCCATTCCCTATTTAGAGCTCTCAGAAGTGATTGCAATGGGGAGATCCAGACCCTCTTATTATGCAAACCAAGGAAAGGTTTAGTAGGGCATGCATATAAAGTAGGGGTTGGGTTTTATAATCACCAGCAACACTGGAAATCAAGTACTACTCAAAAAAAAATTGTACTAGTTGTGCATGCTGCAAATCCAAGTGCAGCATGTGTTTACTGGAGACATATATATGGACATGGCAACAGATTACCCTTTTGCAATCCTACAACCTACTGAAATATATTGATCTTGAGCTGAAAATATCATCTGTAGAAATTAAATGCTGTGTGCTCATTGTTTAATCCTTGATGTCTCTTCTACCCAGTGTTGTAACTGTAGATAAGTGATACAGATACTTGTCCACATAAAATGAACAAAGTTCAGGAATGCATGGCAATCACACCATCATCTTGCATGATACATTCATTTTCAGACCTAGATGATGGAATACATTTGGAAATAAATTTCTGTCTTCTCAACCTTTTAAAAAAAATCTGTAGTCCTCGAGTGTCTCCTTAAAGATCCACACGCCAGACAGTTCTAGAGCCCCTGCCAAAACCTAATACTTGTAGAAGACTTTGTCTTGCCTACTGCCAGTATTTCACAAACCTCAATTCCACTTTGAATGCCTGTTAAAAACAACATATCATTCCTAGAGAAAATGTGAGAGCAGAAACTTCACCTAGGACCCTACCAGGGACAGAAGTTGTAAGCAAGAAAAGTATCTCAGATTGCTGTCTATTTTTAAATCCCAATTATGCATCTGTTATTTTTCATCAAATTCTCCATATTTTTTACAATGTTTGGCTTCCAGACTTCCTAAAGACTTTTACAGTTTCAACCATTGAAATTGGCGTTTCAAAATCACCATTGTTTAAAAACAATGTAGGACCAAAGACACCATAATAATGTTTCCACCTGTAAGGTCATATATTCAAGGTGTGTAAAATACTATCCCCCTCTGGAGACTTCAGTGGAAATCTCAAGATTTACAGCAGCAAGGGCCTGGGTCCAAAGTATTCCTACAAACAATAATTAAAACCAAACAACGAGCAATTAAAAAACCAACCCAAAAAACGCTGCCACAGGCTGCAGTGAACCCTCCCTTTCTGAGTCTACTGCTACCAAACAAAACCCCACCATACTCTGATTTGTTCAGTGTGTAGGTTCCCAGTACTTCTATATATTGATTCTCCGTTACTTCTACTCATCAGCCAGCACCTGCAGCAAAGCAGGTATACATTTATATATACATGTGTGTGAGCACACACGTGTACACATTCCCTTCAGACATGGTTACATAAAACCAGCCAAAGAATGGATTTGGCCTGCTCTTAGTGACAGCAGTAAAACCTTATTTTTGTTTAATGCGAAGATATGAGCTGTTTTGCTTTTGTTATGGAGTCACACAAATGTCATTATCAGCCTTACCACATGAATGCTGCTCACTTCCATGACTTTGCTCCCCTAATCCGTGTTATTTCAAGAGGCATACACAGTACAAGAGGACTAGAAGCAAGTGACACCACTGGAAGTGCCTCTTCTAATGGCAGAAAGCCTTGTAGGATCACACGGGCAAATCAGGTCAGAATTTTTTTCTTTGCTGAAGGCCTAACACAGTGTTCCTACCGTTTCAATGGGAAGTCCATGACTTCCTTCCAATTCAAAAAGGTTAAGAAAAGAACAAGAGAAAGAACCTGCTATGAATAGGAATTATTTTCTCTAAAGAATCAGACTCATGATGGAAGAGGAAAATAACTTTCAGGAATCAGGGTTAAGTAACAACCAAGCACGTTTCATTCCACATTCATACCATTACTCTATGGTCACACCTCTGCCCTGTAAGCTTCAAGATAAATGTCTGTAGCTCAAATCCCACTTTACAGGAAAAAAAAGTACAAGAAACCATTTAGAAATAATACTTTTCTTTTGATCTTTTTTCCTAGTCTTTCATACTGTCTCATACCAAACGAGCCTTCCATTTTCATGACTTGTTCACCTCTAGGCATATGAAGGAATTCTAATTCTTATAATCAATTCACTTCTTTGCTTCAGCAACTACTGAAAGTGCCAGCGGTAGCACTTAATGCATAAATTGATGATTGGATTGATTCTATCACTTAGTTTTCTATTGACCACTGAACAGGAAGTTGCCTCTTTAAAACATATTATTTCTCTTTGGATAACCTGCTTCAGCTGTGGACTGAAAAATAAAACAAAAATGGATGACTGAACAATGATTGCTTAACTCCCTGCCCTGTGGAGATTTCCCAAAAGCCAAAATGCCAAGTAAAAGCAATTTTCTTTAATCTTTAGGTTCTTCTGTTAATTCTTCAGTACTGTACTAAGTGCTGTATATAAAAACTATACAATCCAAAAGGCAGGAAAAAAAAAAATACACAAGGTGTCAGGTAACATCCCAAGGAAGCTGATTATACATACATTTTAGGACACAACGTTGTCTTGGCCTAGATGCCTAAAAACTTACCTAAAAATTGTTCCATTTAGACTGCTACAAGTAGCCCATCCAGGCACAAGAAGTTAGGTAGCACTGCATGAATTCAGTCATAGTGTCCAAACCAAACACACAGTTCAGAGCAAACACAACCAAACTACTCTGCTGCTATTAAGAGGCATAAAAGGAAATTAATATGACAAAAACCAGCAGCAATTTCAAAACAGACCCACTGTAAAAATTAACATAACCATCTCAGAATCCATTGATACATAAGAATGCGGTATTATGGGAGAGGATATCCAGGATTCCCGAGTCAAATTCCCCACTACTGTGCAGAACCCAACACTGATGTTCTTTCCTGGATATATCAAACTTCCTTCTAAAAGAAATTTAAACTTGTTTCTCCTTTGAAACCACTCCAGAATATCATTAGTCTGATAGTTAAAGCTCTTCCTGCAATTTCCAGCAAAGTCTACCCATTATCCTTTTTACGCACATTTGTTTTGTTTATTCTAATCTTGACCTCATATAATTATTTTCCCTCCTTACGTAACAGTGTAATTGTCACTTCTGTGTCTTTCTGTTAAGCCTCTCTTTTCCTCTTAACATCCATGTGGTCCTTTTCTGCATCTGTTCCATCCATCTGTTTGAACTCATTTATCTGAATGTGGATGATAGTTGGGCTCCAAGTAAGGTCTTACTAATGCCATATACTTTGACAGTAGTATTTTCTATACATACAGAAAATCCATCCCTTAACACTTTCTAGGACACTACTTTTTTATTATTATTATTTTCACATCCATGTCACATGCTATCATTCTGCTGCTATTACACCAACTACCAACCTGTCACTGAAGTGATGAACCCTTCTAGAATAAATTGTGATCAGTTTCTATTTGCATCACTAAATCTCATCTAATTCTATTAATCTGTTTTGATTCATCTTGTCAGCACGTGGATATTCCAATCCTCCTCTCTATCAATACAGTCCACCAGTTTTATGTCATAAGATTTTGTCATTATTGTACTTTTTCACTAGTGTCACTAAGGAAAGAATTCCAATAGTTCTCAAAAACTCCAGTTTGCAGCCTTCTTTCCACCAGTACAGTCTGTTTCACCTATTATCTGTCAGTTCATTCTAAAGTCACCTTCTAATGCAATTAATCCAAATTTTCTTTTTACATGATTTCCTCACATACAGTACAGTATGTACAAAGTTTCCTCACAATGAAACATAAGGTAATAAGGTAGTCTGGCACAGTCTTTTTTTGCTAAAAATGCTGCATTTCGTCCCACCTTTTCTCTGTGATCTTATTTTGCCCTTCAAAAATTGTTCTACAGCTAAGTGTACAATGGCTGCCAGATTAGATCATCTCTATTACTAATCTTGTCTTTCCTTTGGGTACCCTCAAGTATTTGACACCCTTTACATGTAGTTTCCACTGCTAATACAGTACAGTATTTGCAGGTAGATTATACATTTTTGGAAAGGGGATATATTGTATTTATTGTATTTATTAAAGCACAACTCCAATGCTAATGCATTGCCACTGAAATATGGAAACAGAATCCAGGAAAACCTACTATTGCAAAACTGGAAAAGCAATGGTTAGAATGGAAACACAGCAGGCCATATACTAACAAAGTTAAAACACAATAGATTAATCATATTTCCATTGCCTTGATCTTTTCTGCTTTATTTTGTTCTGTACTTGCTGATTTTGTATCTTAAGCCATCTTCACCACCTTCACTCTGCAAGTCCAAACCACCAGAGGTTGTAACGTTGGCACTGAAGGCACTTATCCCTTTCCTGTGGCAACTCAACAATTTCTTCTATAAGCAAAACAACTTTTTTTCTTCCACTAGAACAATATCTTCCCATGGAAAAACCCCATATATTTCACTTCTTTATTTTCTCTTCTGAGAACCATCTATGTATACTTTAAGAACTGTATTTCAGGTGATATCATTGGCAAAATCTGATTTTCTGACACAAAAGTGTTTGTAGAGTTTCTCACACATGTCCCACAGAAACCGAGCAATAGAAAACAAGCCTACTGTGGAGTAGTAGTATTATTTTTTTAATGTTGTTGTTTGAGCTCAACAATGTAATTTTCTTTGTACTTTATTTATTAGTTAACAAATAAATAAGTCTTCTAATCTCAAGAGGATTACTATTAGCAAGAAAAAGAACCTAACAAGAATCTTTCCATTCCCAAGAGAAGTTTAAGCATGCTCAGCCCCAAGTTCAGCTGACTGCAGATGCACGACACCACTGTGTTTCAAGATCTGCTTCCACAACATAAGGAGGAAAACAAAAATACACAAACAAAATTTACTAAATCCACTTCCACCTGATTTATTATTTGTCATTCGTTTGACACATACAGTCAGTTATCTCTAGTTAATTAACAAGTTATTTCGAAACATCAGAAAGTCTAACAAGAACTGACTTCGCACTATTGGCATAATTAAATTAACACGTAGTGTTAATTGCTTCCTTTTTCTTCTCTCCCCGCTTTGTCCGGAGAGAAAATACCCTTCTGTCAGGAAAACTACCAAGTTCTGTTTGCTTCCTGGGTTTGTCCCGTAACTTCAACGCACTTCAGCACCTTCATGCACCGTCATTCTTCCGCTTCACACTTAAAAAACTCGAAGAAAAAAAACCCAACTTGCAGATAAAAGCACTCGACCCCTCTTGCCACGTGCCAGCAGCCTTTGCTCTCCGCGCAGGCTGAGCGGCGGCGGAGGCGGCAGGAAGGCATCTATCAGCTCTGGGGCTCGCTGCGGAGCTCAGCGCCGAGCGAAGCCAAGGTCCGCACACGCAGAGAGCCGGTGCCTCTCCGGGGCCCCGAGCAGCCACCGGTGCGGCGGGGCGGCAGGAGCCCCAGAGCCAGCGCGACCGAGCCGCCCGTGTGCTTTAACCAAAGCAAATCCCTCTCGGGAGGACGCGGCTCCGGGCGAGCCCTGCCGGCCCGGCCTGATGCCCCATNGGTCCCAGCCACGGTTTGTTACCGGCATTAACTGCACGCTCCCTGCGAGATAGTAAAAAGGAGGTGAAATACCTTATTCTAGCTGACGGGGCTTTAAAACGAATTCTTTATTTATGTTTGAGGAGGCAAATTGTAATAAGCAAATTAACTCAAAAATAGCTTTACAACCCCCAGAAAACTTTGGGACAAAGTTACTAGGAAATGCTGGGCTATCCTGTAGTGAAACCAAGGTGAAAATCAGTCACACGCTCATGTTCTGCCCTCCTTCCCATACACTCTTCATACAGGTGTTCAGTATATGTGTGACTAACACATACAGCACTTTTTCAGTTTCTCTCTTAAAATAAGTAGCAATGTGCATGCAACTACCCTGCTGGTAACTAAAAAATATCCCGGAGAGTCAGAATCAATTTATAAAGTCAGTGAGGGACGGGCAGATAGCACAAGCTCAGGCAAAAGCAGGACCTCAGAGTAAAACCCTCTGGGTCTCACCTGCCCCCCCTCCACAGCTCGTCATCGCACCCCGAAACAGCCCCCACACACATGCAGAGCTCATCCCCTATTCTTCTATTTTATTTGCAATTTTATTTTTTTTTAATGAAAACCTCATGCAGCAAATAAAAGGCTCTAATTTGAAATGCTACAGAATGTAACATGCTCAGACGAGTAACTGCCTGACAGACTACACAGAAATCTGGCTTAGGCTCCAACCTCTGAAACAAATGCAAATATCCAGAAACATTCTGCTATTTCTCCAATATTAAATTATAAGTAAAACAAACCTACTGCCAGATTTTTCATACAAATACGTCTTAAAAAAAAAAAAAAACACTACAAATTTATTATTTATTTCAAACTATAAACAACACAGAGGAAAGAAATACATATACCTTTTCCTTTTTATAAAAATAAAAGAAACAAACCAAAACAACTTATCTATGAGAAAAGCACACACATAGCTCCTTCTTCTTAACTTCATTTTTTTATACCCGGCCCCTGAAATCAGCCTACAAGCCCATAGATTTATCTAGAGAAAACACAATTGGAAAACCTTTTTATGTTGCACTGTTTTTGGACACTTGCAGGAGGTTTTTAAAGACAATTCACAGCCACGCTAGTTCAAACAGTATGAATGCAATTATTTAGAATTTATTCTTTACNTTGTTACCGGCATTAACTGCACGCTCCCTGCGAGATAGTAAAAAGGAGGTGAAATACCTTATTCTAGCTGACGGGGCTTTAAAACGAATTCTTTATTTATGTTTGAGGAGGCAAATTGTAATAAGCAAATTAACTCAAAAATAGCTTTACAACCCCCAGAAAACTTTGGGACAAAGTTACTAGGAAATGCTGGGCTATCCTGTAGTGAAACCAAGGTGAAAATCAGTCACACGCTCATGTTCTGCCCTCCTTCCCATACACTCTTCATACAGGTGTTCAGTATATGTGTGACTAACACATACAGCACTTTTTCAGTTTCTCTCTTAAAATAAGTAGCAATGTGCATGCAACTACCCTGCTGGTAACTAAAAAATATCCCGGAGAGTCAGAATCAATTTATAAAGTCAGTGAGGGACGGGCAGATAGCACAAGCTCAGGCAAAAGCAGGACCTCAGAGTAAAACCCTCTGGGTCTCACCTGCCCCCCCTCCACAGCTCGTCATCGCACCCCGAAACAGCCCCCACACACATGCAGAGCTCATCCCCTATTCTTCTATTTTATTTGCAATTTTATTTTTTTTTAATGAAAACCTCATGCAGCAAATAAAAGGCTCTAATTTGAAATGCTACAGAATGTAACATGCTCAGACGAGTAACTGCCTGACAGACTACACAGAAATCTGGCTTAGGCTCCAACCTCTGAAACAAATGCAAATATCCAGAAACATTCTGCTATTTCTCCAATATTAAATTATAAGTAAAACAAACCTACTGCCAGATTTTTCATACAAATACGTCTTTAAAAAAAAAAACACTACAAATTTATTATTTATTTCAAACTATAAACAACACAGAGGAAAGAAATACATATACCTTTTCCTTTTTATAAAAATAAAAGAAACAAACCAAAACAACTTATCTATGAGAAAAGCACACACATAGCTCCTTCTTCTTAACTTCATTTTTTTATACCCGGCCCCTGAAATCAGCCTACAAGCCCATAGATTTATCTAGAGAAAACACAATTGGAAAACCTTTTTATGTTGCACTGTTTTTGGACACTTGCAGGAGGTTTTTAAAGACAATTCACAGCCACGCTAGTTCAAACAGTATGAATGCAATTATTTAGAATTTATTCTTTACTGTAGCAATTTTTACTTTGGTATATTTTTCAGAATTTCCTGGGAAAACACAATCAGTCCCCATCTAGCTTAGCGCACTTATACTGTTACCTCTTTCTCTGCATTTTTTCTTTACAAATCAACCACAAACATTATATAAGTGTTTACATATACATAATAAAGTAAGAAGAAGGACAATACCACAAGAGAAATGCTAAAAACCAAACTGAAGGTGTAAATGACCTCCTGCCATGTTCCAGACGTACCTACAAAATCCCTGCTCACTGGTACAGGATTATACATTCCATTATAAGTTCGGCCTTTTTATATTTTGTACTATTTTAACATCCTAAATTTATAAATTTTTAAAATTGGCATGTTAAAAGGGCTTTATTTAAGAATTTCAATGAAAATAGTGTTATGTTTTGTCATACTACCATAATCCTTCTTTTTAAATCACTTAGAATTTCAGTATAACCTAATTAAGTAATTTTAAGTAAGTCTTAACCCAAATATGTAGATCTAATAAAAATGTATTTTGCAAACAGGGAAAATAGACTTCTAAAATGGAGTCCTCAGGTATGAACAAAGATTCTGAAACATTTCCTCCCCACCAACTTTGAGATCTGAACTATTTCACAGCACTTACATTTAAAACCAAAATAATTATAAGAAAACAAATTTCACCAAATATCTAGCATAATGTTTCATTCCAATTGTATTTATCTATTCCTTTTATATTTGAAAGAAATCCTTCTATTATCCTTGAGGACAGAGAATAGGGAAAGAAAAATACTTAAAAATCCTAACTACCTATCTGCACATACTATTTATTTCAAAACTCTTCTAACAGCAGTTTATACTTTATTTTAGAGAATGTGTATTATTTTACCTGTAGAAATACCATTATTTAGATTTCTGCCTTTTCAAAGGCTACAGAACAATATCACAGATTTTAGAAACTTCTAATAATTTTTAATCTCTCACTTTTTTCAGTGCTACAAACCTCCCATTTGGTAAATGCAATTTACATTTCTCTCTTGTGTTAATTATCAGAGTTGAATCAACAATTCAAACCAGGAAGAACAAGTGACGTACCGTAACACAATAGCAACTCCAACACTTTAACACAGATCCTCTATCTATTTGTGTATAAAAAGCTTACACAAAGTATAAAATACTTCAGAAATGCAGACTCCTTCCTTATGAGAAAATTTTACTTAATGACTTATTTGACCTCAAGCAAGTGAATTTTTCTCAAAAAGCATCCTATCTAGAGCTTTATGCCATTTACTAACTCTTGCTTAATTAATCAGCATGCTTTAAAACCAACTCTCAGCCCTTCAACCTAATCAAAACAGACTACTTGTAATTGCTACCGCATCAAATATATTTGTCAACACAATAAAACCACACACAATTAGAAAGAACTATTTTTTCTAGCCCTGTCTTTGACCAACCAGAGATTGTAGCATCTACTTCCAATTTATTAGCTATTCTAATATGAAGCAAATTGAAACACACAGCACAGTTCACAAATACATTAATCTTTCTATAATATCCTATCATTTGCATCTTTTAATGGGAAAATCCAGTATACTACTGTCAGCACTGCTGTTCTCCTGCAACCGATCGGACATCAGAAGGACTTGGCATTAACTTCCCTCCCTCACAACACTTTGCCTCCTCACCTCTCTCAAAATAAAACAAAAGTATCTATGTTTATCTGAAATGTCAATAAATACCAAAATCTAAAAGGCCAAAAGGTCAGGTATTTAATCTGAACAGAAAAGTTATTTTTTCTCTCTCAACCCGTCAGTAAGAGCGGGTTACCTGAGAAGAGATGCCCGTGTCCCTTGGACGTCCGTCCTTTTGTCCCAGAACAGGGGCTGTGCCATGCTCTCTGTAACGTAAGAGCAAACAGATTAAAATTATGGTATACCCAGGCACATTTTTGCACATTAAAATTATCTGGCCCTCAAAAAGCTTTATATTTTTTGGTCTGAAAAACATTTTAAAAACTCTTATTATATTCTAGACTGAGTCCTCAAAATTGGTTTTGATAAGTCAGGTACACATGTCAAAAATTAGTTCCATACATTGTCAATTGAAGTACCAGATTCCCCAGGCCTGGTTTTCAGTTCTTAGAGGCCTCTATATCACTGCACGCTCCATCTCATTAGCAACATTTAACCTGCAAGTGGTATGATCTTATATTTTAAAAAATATATATATTTTACATACATTGCAATTTTTTTAAAGCCCTTTACATGAGGGACAAAGTCCTAAGATATTTCTTCCGACAGCAACTTTCCTCTCCTCTGCTTTAAAAGTTGAATACCTTCCCAGATAAACATGGTCTTTGCTTTACCCATTTTTCTGTGATTTGTATTATTTTCTACTTACTTCTGATGCTGCAGAATTTACATAGGCCTGTAGTTTTGAGACTTCTATCTCCTCCCTCTACCTGCGAGGTAGATACCAGCTAAAATCACTATCTATACACCATTTCCCCCCCCACCCCTTTCCAGTAAACTTTTCCAAACAAATGTGAGAGGGGAAAAATGTTTAAGATAATGAGTACAAATTCAGTGCGCTAAATTTAAAGAAAAAACACCTTACTTCAGTTTCTCATTTAATAAGCATTATCAACAAAAATCATGGTCAGAAAGCCTCAGCACTGTAGGGTGTAATATTCATGACTAAACTGCCTTAAAAAAAAATCTGTCATCTCTTACCCTTTTCCTTCCACATATTCACCCTCCTCATACTGCTTAGATCTACAGCAGACTAAGCCACACATGTATTTTTACACAATTTCCTAGACACTGACAAATGTGAACCAAGGAAGAATTTTGCACAAAGTTAACTTATCTAAACCACTTATTTCCTCCATTCTCTCTTTTTGTCCATGGCATCCAGTGCTTTTTTTTACCCTCTGCTGTTGTTTTGTTTGGTATTTCCCCACTTTCCTGTACATTTGTCTCCTGCTGATCCTACTAGATAGGGCAGGAAGAACCGAATGTCTGTCTCGCCCCATTGCTACACTGCCTCTCATTTTTTGGTGTTTTATTGATTAAACACATTCGACCATCATTTTCATACCTTTTTAAAGATACTTTTTCTTTCCCTTCTCCAGAAACTTGCTGAATGCAGTCACCAATACTTCTGTAAAACAAGGTCAATTCTGTCCTGCTCTAGCACATGCTTCTGTCAGAATATTAAGGGTACATGACTTACAAGTGTGTGATGCAACACATGAAGAAAGAAAATGCATGAGAAAGAAAAAGAGGGTAACATGTACAGATGCCCCTAAATATCATAAAGAAAAAAAATGACATTTTTAATTGGTTCTGACTTTTTAAAGAGATATCATCATGAGAAAACACCTATCTTAGGGGAAATCTTTGTCTAGATCACTAGCAACACTTTTTCACACTAATAAAAGGAAAGGAAATTTTAAAATTCAAATTTACTGTTAAGCATCAGCACTTTAGGATTTCTACATTTCATTCAGCCTGGGAAGGGAGAGTTGCCTGTTGGTTTCACTTTTGTTCTCAGCTAGTTTCACTTTCATGCACTGGCAGAATCTTTTATGTTTTTGGTTCAACAATGTTAAAGACAGCATTTACATCTTCAAACAATCCTCATTATACTTTTAATACGAACAATTTGTGTCCATCTACCTCCCAGGACACTAAGAAAAAGTAATCCGGGAGCCGAAATACAATGGGTAGCCTGCTTCTAAAGAAGCAGCTTTCACCTGTCTCATGTTGGGTTGTAGTCTGCTCTTTCTTTCCCTGAAATCAATAGGACATGTGCCATTCACTTCAGTGATAGCAGGATCAGGCCACTGGGTCTGTAATCTACAACAAAAGAATGCCGTATGCAGACCAATATATTCCCTATAGCATACAATCTTTGCCTTTAATTATTTTCCTATGCAAACTCAAGAGAAAAAAAATGATCCCTGCATTTACCTTTCTGTATGCTTTTAAATTAGCAATAAATACTCTTCTTGACGTAGGCCATAGGAAATTAGAGGGTATATATTCACTTTGGTTTGCATGGGGAAGGAAACACTGTGTCTCCTGGCTACCAACTGCGGTAAGTAACTCTTTCTCCTCCTTGTCCCAAATGCAGTCTATAAAAAACACTCCAGCCCAGACAGAACCTTTACTGTCTTGCACCAGGACCTTGTCTAACTAAAGTTTCCAAAGCATACACTTGTGTAACCCTCATTTTTTCAGGATAAACCACAGTGCTCCAAGCAACTAAACAATCAACATCCGCACAAAAGCTGGCTTGCATTTATATTTTCCAAACGTGTATATTCCCTTTTATATTACCCTCCCTGTCTGTACAGGTACAGATTCTAAAACACAGCTGTGAACTCACACATGTGGAGGCAAGCACATATACATACAATGGAATCTTCCTTTAGGTACCAAAACACTGCAGTTCCTGCCTTTGTAGGCATTAGGGCTTCTGAGACACTAAGACTTAATGGAAAGACTTAGGGGTTTATAGTTCAACAATCGCTTTTCAACTTCTTTCATAGACCTTTTGCGTCCCACAAGCACACACAGAAATTGTCGCTAGCTGCTTACAGAAATTGTCATGTTTACATGCCAAAAGTCAAATACTAAAAGCTCACATATGCAACTCCTGTGAGAATTCTTACATCATAGTTTTATTTACACTACTGTTTATTTCACCGTCTGAAATGTGAATAAAAACGTGGAATTGCATTGTGATCATGTACCCATCTTCTTCACATTCACACACTTTTCTATCCCAGTAATCCGTGGCACTGTGTATTTGACTTACACTGTCACGTTACACATCTAGACACAAGCAGCTTCCACAGCACAATGTAGCACACATTCCTGCTTTCTGTTTTCCTGGACACTACTACACAGAAGAGGAGTACCTGCTCTCTCAAAGAATTTGTCTTTGCCTTCCTTCTCAACCACAGCGTCTCCTCTCCTTTCCCCAGAAGACATACTTTTTGTTTCCAAGGCCAGTTCAACGTGAGACTCACGCTAAATTTCAAGCGTACAAATATACCCCATGTTCTGTGGGGTTATTCACCCCTTTAGGTAAACCACAACTTTAAGGAGCCTCAGTGTCATACAAAAACAGACCACTGTGACCTGGGTCACAGAAAACTTAAGTTTACTGGAAAGCATGATCACAACACTGACTTTCACATATTCACAACATGCTACATTGTGCTGTGGAAGCTGCTTGTGTCTAGATGTGTAACGTGACAGTGTAAGTCAAATACACAGTGCCACGGATTACTGGGATAGAAAAGTGTGTGAATGTGAAGAAGATGGGTACATGATCACAATGCAATTCCACGTTTTTATTCACATTTCA
>VYZR01048326.1:23529-46471 GCA_013400675.1 Oxylabes madagascariensis | reverse complement strand
TGAAAGCATAAAGCATGACACTTCAAAATAAACCAGCATTATGCAAAACCAGAAACCTAATTTTTCATTTTTAAATATTGTAAGAGACCCTTTTTCCATAATCAAATTCCCATGCCTTCCTACATCTCATGAAGCAGGAGCATTTCTGAAGCTACATATATTGATATTTCCCTAAACTTATATAAAAAATTTCAAAGGAGAACAAAGTTTTAATGAAGTCTGAGTCCCTGAAAAAATCAGGAGGATTTATTCCCACAACATTTTATCAATCAAGCATTCAAGTCCTCTCTTGTGAATATGTAGAAGTTCAAGCACTTCTAGTACAAGTTTATGGTAAATACCAAGTATGTCAAAATTCAAGTTGGACTTCAANAAGGCGCAGCAAATTGGGTCATTTGGAGTCTTGTTTTAATGTTTGAATGACTTCACCTATATTGCACTCCTTTGTAGTGCCATTTTAGTGCAGAAGGTAGAAGCAGGCTCCAGGTTTCACTCCGAGACCTGTTGGTTATTCCCAGTGCTGCCAGTCACTGTGATAAGGATTTCCCTTCCTCAATTCTAATCCACGCCAAGAGACAAATTCAGGCCACACCACGGGCAAACCACTTAACCTCCCCATGTTCCCCCATCTGTAAATGAAAATAATGCAATTAACGCACAAAGCAGGGGGGCTCTGTGGTTTGCTTNAAAGAACACACTTTGCTTTTAAGCATTTTTCTATAAAAGGAGAGGAAATTGAGGTGTGAGATTTGCAAATGGTTCTGGAGATGTACAAGTGGAGAGCTGAGATCTACAGGTGCCAGGTCACATTTTTAGTGAATCCTCCACTTTTTTCATGCCTGGTATCCTTCATCAANGAGACTCCAAATTATTTTCTTTTTTAATTCGGCTAGATAGGTAAATTTATAGGTATATATTTAGGGCAAACATAAATATATTATGTCCTTTTCAGCATCATGGAAAATTATAACAAACTTTCAGTTCTGTGGTTTCCAGCACTGATAGAAAGTTCTTTATTACTGAAGAAGCAACAGTGAACAAAGCACACCACCCGTGGCTTCCAGAAGGCTCACATTTTCCAAATGGTGAGCTGCAACCCATCAATTAAAACTCATTCTGTAAGTTCACACATCCTGCAATGTTGTCTTTTCCCTTTTGCATTCATTAGTGCCTTGACAACGGCAAAGGCTTCATTAGTAACTAACAAAAAGTCGGATTTAATACACAAGATTGAAGAATAAAGCCCTTGAAAGATGTTTATGCGGTGACAGTGGCTTTCAAATCCACACAGGAGATAATTTTACAATTCTAATTCAAAGTAGAGATCTGCATTATAAGAGACAAAGGAAATTTTGAAAAGCAAAGCCATAGTGCAAATGAGAGGATCATCTTAACTTCTGCTAACGATTAAATCACAATCCTTTTGTGCATTGGTCACAAAAATAAATACCAAGTGGCAAAAGGAGCAAATACTATATGGAGCAGATGGAGAATGGGAAGTTATTTGATCAGATATCTGGGAAACCACTCATTTTTTACTTTCTATTTAAAAAAAAACAAACTATGAAGTCCAGGAAAGTAGACACAATAGATGGGACAATAGGTATCTACTGGTAGAAAAATTCCTGAAAAGCAAGAGTTTGCTGCTATAATTTATTCTCATGTAGTGAGATAAGAAGGCACTTGCAGGTTGGCTCTGCTTTTTTTTTTTTTTTTCCTAATCAACTGATAAAAAAATAGAGGAAAAACTGTGAAAATCAATTAGCCTGAGGGGGAAGAACCACAACAGAGAGTACCTGAAGGAGAAATGAGGGGGAGGACATGGAAAAATTGTCCTGCTTGCTCTGGAAGCTCACAGGAGTTACTACAGAAAGTGTTCTGTGGTTCTGCATGCAGCCCCCAAGAGCTCACAGACTTCTCAGACTGTGCTTTTCTATCCTATGTAAGGGCAGAGGTGTTTCTTGGCATCCAATTTGTTTCACTAGCATAGTTCATATTGTTTCCATGCTTAGCAAAAACTGTTAAAAGCAAGCAAGAAAGAAGAAATAATTGCTCTCTTTTCATAGCTTGCTGTAGTCAGCTTAGAGGATGGAGAATTCCATCAACCACCAAGGGCAAAAATCCATCCTAACCCCTAAGGAAAGTCTCATGTGTGACACAGCCAGAATCCCATCTCATTTATTTTTATTTAATCTCCTTGCCTTTTCACTTAGCAATTTCTTTTTTGTCATTAGCTATCCTTCTGTCCTAGATTTGAGCTCTCTCTTTTTTTGCCTTTCATTTCTGCTTCCTTATCCCCATCCCAGAGGCTGCCAGGATTATGGGACAGCTGAAAGGAGTTCATGTCCCTGAATTCCCTCCACATGCCATGACAGAGACAGGAGCACCCACCTCACTCCAAGGAGTGTCCAGGTGCCAGCTCTAAAGATTCAGGTGGTCTGTGTGCTTACAGGTAGCATTTTCAGAGAATTTTTCGTACCCTTGCACACACAATCATACTGAATTCCAGTTTCCCCTGGAAATTGCACTGCAGCTGCCAGACCAGACCAACACACTTGATAACGTTCCCCTCCACAACAATATTAACTCTTGCTGAAGCACATTAAACGCATTAAGAGCTAGAAATTATTAGCTTGGTTAATTCATTAATAGACACTGACTTTTAAGCTGAAAGGATGCTAGAAATCAGTATATGAGTAGGGCCGAGTTAAGTTATCAAGGGAAAGTTTGGTCAGGGAGAAAATTTCTACTGAATAATTGATATGCACCTTTCTGCTTGTGAAGAGCTCAGGGAACAAACAAAGTCCATCCCTTTGAGGTAGGTCACTATTAAAGCACTGCAGTGGGAGACCAGAAGGCCATCTGAGACTAGCAAACAGTAAATGGGGAACAGAAATCACATTAAACTGTTTTTTCCCCTGGGATCCAAGGATGAAGAAGACTAGGACTTCACAAAGAATAAATTAAACAAAACCACTCCATTCTGTTAATATTAATCATATTTGTTGTCATCTGTTGGGCACAACTTAAAACAATATCCTAAGAATCGAAACGTGATTTTTCCCCCTCCCCTGGGCAATATCAACTGCTTCATGGAAGTAACCCTGAAACCATAAAAACCAACAAAATATTTTATAAATTTAGAAGTATGTGGGGAAAAAAACCATCCTGGAAGTGTTGAATCACTTTGTTTTACCCTTTTTGAAGAAAATGAGCAGTTAAGACTCCCAAATCAGCGTGCTTCATTTTTTTTGTTTAAGAGCCAAATTATATAAATTCATTCACATGAGCTGAACATACTTCAACTGCTGTATAATGTCCTGGAAGCCAGGAATTTTGTCTCTCTTGTTGTGTGTGACAGGAGCTCCACCTGAGTGGCCCCTCTGGATGTGTTCCTGCCCTGCAGCCAAACGGGCTCTGTGGATGAGGCGCCTCGAGGCCACCGAGCCTCACCCAAACCATTTTTAAACTGGCACCAAAGATGGAGTTCTTGTTTAATCTTTCAAAACTGAAGTGCATTCACTCGAGATGACACAATCTAAAATACACTCCCATTTCTGATTTCTAAATGGAGAAAAGGCAAAATTCTCTATTAGAAATCAAGACACTTTTGTTTCCTGTAGGGCTCCATGTCTCTGGCTCATTGAAGCATGAGTTTCTAGTTAATTTTGTCAATGTTTGTCATCATTATAGCGGCAAACAACCCCTGAGTTAGTTCAGCAGTGTTCTATAGACACACCAAGGTGGCACAAACAACAAGAATAAACATGAGTGAGGACAGGCTGGACAGCCCTATAGGCAGGAGGATGAAACTTCAGCCCACAAGGAAAGCTGCACAAATGCAACAGATTTGTTTGTAGTGCCCAAACTCCCTGAGTGAGGCAGACAAAGCCACTGCCCAGCCGTGGAGATGCTTTCCCAACACCCAAACAAGGTGTGAAACCCGTGTTGTTTTTTCTTACAGGGTAATCTAAAACAAACAGAGGAATAAATATTGGGGGGAAACAGTAATCTCAAGAGCAAAAACAAGCATTTCTAAGTCAGGAACATGTTTTGAACTAAACCAATTATCACTAAGCTGCCTTCATAACTTCCTAAAGTGTTACAAGCCAGACCCGTGGTCTTTGTCTAGTTTTAATGTCCTGAATGGCATGTAAGTTTTGAGAAGTCCATCCTTTCAGAAATTTTTATGAGAACTATTTGATCTATAGTTTAAAGATGAATAAAGCTATAATAGAATCTCAAATTTACCTGACCCAGTTTCTACAAAGCTACACGGAAAGCTACGCTTTCATTATGCTGAGTGAATGCTCGCCAAAGTGGATTCTGGCAAACAGGAATAACTCATGAACTCTGAAGGTGTTGAAAGATGCTTTCCTTCTCCATTATTTTCCTTAGTTTGTATTCCCCATTATACTTGGGTCCCTGTTGTGCCACAAGAATGGTGAATGTCTCTTGAGCATAAATTAATGCGAAGCCACTGCAGCAGTTTCTGGCTCCCCCCATTCTTGCCACAACACCTGCTTTAAGCCTGCAGTAATTGTTTTGCTGTTACCTGCTCCAAGAAGAAAGGAAGCTTGATAGCAATGAATTGGACTTGGCCTTTGTCCCCTTTCATTGTATCTGCCTACAGCAGACAGCGGCAAAATGCAGCTCAATTAAACACAGCTCTCTTGTCATCACAGAAACAGAAGCTCTTCTCACAGCAGAAGCAGGAAAGTTTTGCCATGACACCCCTTGTTGCATCTGACAAGTTTATTCAAAAGCAAATATTTCAGTGGGGAGGTCTGTCATTCTAATCCTGTCCTTTATGCCAGAGCAGCTAATGCAATTTCAGCTCCCTGAATAGGAGGGCTCTCGCTTCCAGATGTTCTATTGTGCCTTGCAGACAACAACTGACACCAAAAGACAGGTATTATGAGTATGTTTTCCATCGTTAGCTTGCTCCTAGTGCAGGGTTTACAGCTGCTTTGTTGATTCCTGTAATTCTGACGGGCACAGCAGGAGCCAGTGTAATGCTATCCCTCTATGGCTCTGCCATAATAGCAGCAGAGAGAGGGCAAGTGTACTGAGCAAGGTGGCAAACTTAAACAGCCTTTCAATAGCTCAGGAGCAACTTAGAAGGTGAGCAAGAGGCTGATTCGGTGAATGAAGGCTTGGAGAAATTGTAGAAGTTGTCCTGTTTGTGCTTCCAGGACGCAAAGCTCGGACTGAGGTGGCACAGGAGAGCTGCATCTCCTCTGCCCGGAGCCAGGGCAGCCCTGGAGGGGACACGGGGCACCGAGCAGGGCAAGGACAGGAGCAGCAGAGCCAGTCTGGGTATTGCAGCTGCCCGAGAAAAACACTTGGAGAGGGGCACCATTAACTTCAGCCCCACAAGCCATTCCAGCATATTTCTTGCCTGCTGCAACGCAACAAAGCTCAAAAAGAAAATACACACAAAGATGCGACTCAAAAACCAGGCCTCAGCTTTTCCTGTCGCGTGTTGCACCGCTGGCTATCAAATAAACTGGTTTCATTTCATTAATTATGTACTAGTGTTTATAATCAGAGGAATAGGCTTTTTCCATGTGGCCTCTTCAAGTATTAAAGAAATAAGCCTCACCATGAAACTGTTGAGCTTTTTAATCCCATTGGAAAATAGCAACTAAATGCAAAAAAAAAGCCAGGCATGGACAAAAGACTAGTTTTAACAGATTGATATTTGCACTTGTCTTTGGTCCTTGATATGAATCTACATTATTTGAACGTGCTGTTTATTGTCCAATAGCAACATGGTTTCTCTCCCCACCTGTGATTTGTGGTGTATAAGCCACATCTATTTTCCATGAGCTTCTGCTAGGAAATAAAGTGTTTTCCTCAGAGAATTTCATTCTACATACTCAGGCGTGAGCAATCACTGCGTTATCACTTCACAGATGTTTTCTAGTTGCCAAAACCTTATGGAAAACAATCTGTTCTACTCATTTTCTCCTTCAGTATAGAGGATGTGTTAAAAAGATCAAAGTCTGATCCAACTGGATCAGGAGTCAGCGGTATTTAAGAAGTGACATCACCACAGCCCATCCAATCTATTTCCTGAGTGCAGAGACGCATTCAGACACCACGCACGGCTCACACTCAGCGAGACTGAAAGAGATGATAGTGTCTCAGCTTACACTGGGAATGATTATTATTCTCCAGGGGGGAAAAGAAGTCTTATTTTGAAGTACTGTAAGCGATTCTCTTTTCTCTGAAAGAAAAAAGTAATTGCTCCTGATTTGCTTGTTATCAAAGCATGATGATACATCCTCTTCTTCTGTACCAATTCATGTCAGAGACACACGTAGCTGTTCAGACATGCCACTTCTCATCCATATGCTATTTTCTTTGCCCAGTGTTTTGGGGGAAAAAATGCTCCAGCACAAAAGAAAGCAGGCAAAAATTCAAATCTGTGCGGCAATGCTAAATAGCAATAGAGATGTTCTTCCAGAGGCTTTAATGCAGACTGCACCCTCCCTTGTTAAACATACTAACTAATGGGAGCAAATTAGCCACCTGGTCTGTATTCAAATTCCTTTTCCAACAGCAATTCTTCTGTAATTCTTTCCCCTGTTAATCTAGAGTTGAAATAAGAGAAAAATCTGTACAGCCTTAGAATACAAATTGCTATTAGATAGTAATGTGGCGCTCCATCTATATGAATTATATTGTTTTTCTAACTGCAAAAGGAGAGGAGAAGTGGATTGTAATGAAGGCACTGTCCTCTAACTCAGAAAAGCGAGTCAAACCTCCAGGATTTGTTTCCAAATGTCTTTCAGAGTGGCTGGCAGGCTTCTGCCTGACATCCACGAGGTTTGGCTCGGGTCCTTCACAACTTTCAGGAAATGTGTCTAACACAGCTGCCTTCTCTGCCTGTCTGATCCCCAGCTCCTTCATTTACCCCATAATTTGGGGAGACAGATTTATCAGTCGCGGCTCTCGGCACCACACTGCCTCGTGCTTCCCAATCCCAGCCAAGCAAGACCTGAGAAATCCTCGAGGCCGTGCCTGGATTTCCTCCCCTTTCTCCAGCACAGAGCACACAGCCCCTGCTATAACAAATCATCCCCTGAAATGGTAAGTGACAGAGTAAAAACACTTTGAATAGCAGCATATTTACACCAGATGCGAACATAGGTCACCAGAAAGATGCTCAGAGTAAAACAGATGGAGAATCAATGAGGCAGAGAGCGATAGGAAAGCACTTCTGGATGGCAGGAGCAGCAAAGGAGGCTGTGACTTGACTTTAGGAAGGGAAGAGACTCTGAGCAAATCCAGGGAGAAAGCTGCCAAGGTCTCTGTGATCCTTTTTCTACACTGCCACAAGCTGCTTTTGAACTGAAAGATCTTAAGAAACGTTCTAAAACTTATGGAAATCAATCAAAACCTGTCCAGAAATCATAACGGGGTTGGGATCAGATAAGCAACAAAATATTTCCTCGTAATAAAAAGAGATCACATTTCTCAGATCATGAAGGGAGAGTGATCAGTATCCAAACATCTGCCAATGTTTGCCAGGGGACAGCAGCACATATATAACACAGGGCTGTTCAATTTTACATCAATGCAGGATCAAAGGGAGGATTTATGGTATCTCCTGCATAGAAACAAGAAAGAATAAATGGGTAGAAAGGATAAAATATTGTAGGACCCAACAAAAAAGCAGAAAAAAAGGCAGAGCATCTTAATATAAGTCATAAATGATATGGTGAAAAGACTACCGTGTATATATTTTATAATGCTCATATATTATTTTTCTATAGAAATATATTACTTTTTCTATAGAAAACATTTCCTGCTATCTTAGGTTTCACCTCAGCAAGTCAGAGCCCAGAGCAAAAAAAAAAAAAATATATTATCATGTTCTGTTAATATATGATGCTCTGAGACTTTGAAAACTTCATTGACTGACATTGGTTTGTGTCCTTCCTTTTCCTCTTTGCAGCTCTGTTTTAGTTACCCACTGCCTAAATCAACAGTAGATGCTTCAAAACACCTTTTTCATCATGGAACAGGTTTTAATATTTTCAGTGCAATTTCACAAGAGCCAGGGAGGATGCAAAGCATGAGAACTAGATCATCCAATTGATCTTTTTATATCTAGGATGTATTTGCACAGTGGAGACACCCACCAGTGATCCAGGCCATGTTAGTCCTTGAAATTATCTTCTTTTTCAGGTTTCTTATTTCAAAGCCTCACAAACCATTTGATCCAATGTCTGCTGGAAGTCTCTCCTTGGATCAGGTCACAGATAAGAACCCTAAGAATTCTTCCCCTTGCCAGCATATTTACATCCAGCAATTCCCCTTTTAAAAGTTCCCTAACCTCTCTGCTGTCCCAGTCCTCTCAGTTCGTAGTAATAGCCTTAAAAATGGGATTTGAGAGAAAGTCTTTATTTATTTCCATGACAGTAATTAATCCAGAAATTAAAAAATCCAGAAAAGGAATCCAGGGCAATTAAGGCATAAAGCAAAGATGTCACATATGCATTATATGTTTGCTTCTACATTCAGTGTTGAAATAACCAAGACACTTTTGGACTTTTCAATGACTTGGCTCCGTCAGGGTTCCACAGTGTGAGGACAGGCTGACAGAAATGGAGAATAACCATTTGCAAGAACAGTCTTTAAAACAAGGTACTGTACTCAGTTGAATAATGAACCACCAGCAGCTCCACAAGCAGTATTTTTCACTTCTATTAAGAACAAATTTACAGGACTTTTTCATTTAGAAGACTTCATTTAAAAAAAGAAAAAAGGGGAAAAAAAAAAAAGACTCAACTTGAGCTCTAAACATTTTCTTCTCAACTAATACACCTTTGTACTAAGTCCTTTTGAGACTGTTTTATAAAAATACTCTGTATCAATATAATTTGATGATAACTTTCTGACTCCTTTCCTCGCTGCCTTAAAAACCTCTCCTGGATAGACGCAGCAATCCCATTAGGAAGATGTCCTGCTGCCCAAAGATTTCTTCTCCACTCAGAGCACACATTCCCACTCCCAGAGATGCCAGCCTGCTGAGCTGACATGGAGTGAGCACACACAGCAAAAAGCAACCACCAAATAGGTCCATCCTTTTGACACTCCTGTGCCTGTTCCCAGGACACTTTAGCCAAGCTTCTTCACCAATCCATGACTTCTCCTCCTGCCCACTTCCACAGAGCAGGAGATTTTCCTTTCCCATTTTGCCTTCAGAGCCAATTTCAATACAAAATCTCCCTGAGTGGCAAACAAAAGTCACAGGGAAGAGCTGCCTCTGCCAGCTGAGATCTCGGTCCCACAGCAGTGATCCCATTGAGTCTTTAGTGAAAGAAGCCAGCAAATGTGGATGAAAAAATGAACCAGACTGGTAACTTTACTCCCGAGGCAGCTTCCCCAGCCTTTCAGAAGAGCATCCCATCCAACAGCGCTTCTGTACTTTGGATTCATGATCACAAGAAGGAGACATAACAGCAAGCAGGGAATTGGGTTCTCCCAAAGAGGAACTCCTGGAAGGGCTGTGATAAATGAGAAAGATACAGCGAGAGAAGGTAGACTTCCAAGTCCTGCTGCTTTTGCAAACTCTGTGGTAAATCACTGGAGCGTTTCAGGCTGCATTTTTAATTTCCCTCCCCTGAAATATCCGTGTGGGGGGCTCTCCAATAGACTGAAGTCCTACATGACAGATGAATCTTGTGCCTATGAGACTGCTTTGGCTCCCTCATTGCATTCTAGTGATACTATCCCTGGGACTATTTCCAAGGAAACCATTATAAATCTTCTTGGAATTCTCCAGTTCTTAGGGTGACAGATTTTAAAGTCAAAAGGAAACACAGCGATCACCCAGGTCCCAACTACTACACAGCAAATGGCAAATATTTTCCCTCAGTAATTCTTCCTTCGAGTTCAATGATTTTAGCTCTGTGCACCAAGGACAAGAGGATGCTCTATCTCATGGAAATAGCCCGCTTAGGGACTTTGCTTCAGCAAGGGATGTAAAAGTATTAGGTCAGAATTCTCATGTGATGCAAATCCTAAATATGGAGCAGAGCCCGTGTCACAGGGTATTGAAACTCCCAACAACTGCTGAAATATTAACAGCTTTCCACTCCCTGGAAATGAGATTTACCTACCTCAGCCCCGACAGGCTTTCCTTGGTGTGGGGCTCCAGGAGGTGACCCAAAATAACCCAAAAGGGGTCCCTAAGATGACTGAATCACATGTATTTTAACAAGAATAATCTTCATTTTAATCTACACTGCATTAAGTCATATCAACAGAGGAAGTAATAACGGGAAGAGTAATAATGGATATTTATTATTATTTCTTTTTCACACAGCATGCATGAAGATATGCATGCCAAAAACTTTTACCCTCTCTGCAGATCAGAAAATAGGAATTGAGTTCTGGTAGCAGAAACCGTTTGGGAGAGAGCCAGAGATACACAAATGGGATAATTTTTGCTGAAACACAGAGCTGACCAGTTAGTTTTCAACACAGGAGCTTTTTATTAGAAAAGGCAGTTTTACCAAGAATAAAAGAGTTCAAGGGCATCTATTTCTGCTTAAACCTGATTTCAGTGATGCCAAAAGAATTCATGTTCTGATCTGCGTAATATTGAGTTACATAATGCCAAAGAATTTAATATTTAATATCAAAACACAATGGCTCAGTAAGGAGAAAATATGGCATTTAGACAATTCCAGTGGGTTGTTTGTTTGTTTTGGCACTTGAGGTCTATAGTAATTTTTACTGCAGAAATATTCAAATGTTTCCTTGAAGTGTTCCCCTTTCCTTCAGAACATCAACTCCACTTCCCAGCCGGTGCTAATCCACTGCACTTAATTGAAATTTTGTTTCACTCCATCCCAGAAGTCCCAACCCAGATGCTCTAGGCTTGTCTTTTTCCTAAGGGTGTCATCTATAATTATAGCCCAGGGAAGGAACATGCGTTACACCTCTGTTAATTCGGCAATCAGGGGGAGATTCCTCAGCTTACAGCATCCTGGCCAGCAGAACAGACCTTGGTAAAAAGCTGCAGGGGGACTTTCTACATGTGCACACTCGTGTTTGATACACGCTTCTTGGGCATATTTATTTGAGATTTTCAAAAGCAGACACACATTTCTCTAAAGACACTGGGATTTCTTTTTTATCATCAGCTGTAAATGGGTAATGCTAATAAACCTTCATAGAATCATAGAACTGTTTGGGTTGCAAGGACCTTAAAGCTCCTCCAGTCCCACTTTCTGCCACGGGCAGGGACACCTTCCACTGTCCCAGGTTGCTCCAAGCCCTGTCCAACCTGGCCTGGGACACTTCCAGGGATCCAGGGGCAGCCACAGCTTCTCTGGGCACCCTGTGCCAGAGCCTGCCCACCCTCACAGGGGAGAATTTCCTCCTGAAATCTAATCTACATCTACCCTCCTTCAGCTTAAGGCTCTTCCCCCTTGTCCTGTCAATATCTGCCCTTATGTTAACACATTTCTACAGCTAGAGCTTATTCCCCAAAAGTATCAAGGTTTTCACCACCGACTACATTGGGTTTGACTTAATGTGATTACACAGGTTAAAAAGGTGCAGAAAAGCCTGGTTTTCATGGGCAGTATTTGCATTCATGCAGTGCATTCCTACAGGGCTGGACCTGCCCCAGGAGAGAGCTGTTCTGCTGATGCAGCTGGGATGGCACCACTTTTGTTGTAGGAAAAAGCGTTAAATGCAAGCAGAATCAGGCCAAGAGTGACCACTTGTGAACAATCCCACTTAGCAGTGCTGCGGTGGGAGCCTCAATGGCACTGGGGAAGGGAATGTGAGGAGGCCACAGTAGGAAATGTCAGGGCTGCCTGCTCTGCAGCCAAAGGAAAAGCAGCACAGTGCAGGCACACACAGCTCACAGAGGCGCAAGAACTGCCGCGCCACTACTCTGGAAATTGCAGGCTCACCTCCTCCCCACCAGAGCTTTGAAAGAAATACCCAGGACATCAGAAATGATGCACAGGAGCATCTTCTGCAACACCACTCGAGTAATGTGATACAAGCGATGGCACCTGGGTGCCACATATGAAAATCAGCGTGATTTCCCTCAACCCTTAATTGCCGTGCAGCATCTAATGCACCTTACTCTGATATTCCTGGCAGGAGACAACAATATTAGCTATGAAATCTCTAGGCTTCTGCCAAATTCACAAATACTGGCAGCGAAACCTAAGGAAGGGGCAGATAGGGCTGGGAAAATGAGGAGTAATTTAATGCAAATGTTCTGTACGGCTCCCCAGGCTCCATGATTAGGGATGTCAAAAAAATTTAGAGTGCTCCTTCTTTAATATTATGGAGAACTGATTATTACTCACTGTATACAAGGTTTTCCAAAATGATTGTATTTTTCATAAGTAAGTCTCTCATTATTTCCTTCACTAAAATGTATTTTGCTTTGTGCTCAATAATTTCCCCCCCAAAGTGAAAGCTAATTCTCGAGTTGTGATTTTAACCATGATTTCCTTTTACTTAACTTATTTTACTCCCTGGTGCGGTAGATAATGGTATA
This sequence comes from Oxylabes madagascariensis, assembly GCA_013400675.1. Taxonomy (NCBI): domain Eukaryota; kingdom Metazoa; phylum Chordata; class Aves; order Passeriformes; family Timaliidae; genus Oxylabes; species Oxylabes madagascariensis. The sequence continues at coordinate 33,924 of VYZR01048326.1, read as the reverse complement.
TGTTGAAAAAAAAAATAGAAAGAGGGTAAAAAAAAGAGAAGAAAAGAGAAATACTTTTGCTAAGGCAGGAAGGCATAACTAACTTACATTGAGGGCTAGATTGTTTCAAACCCATACCATCTAATTTTCTGAGGAAAAAAAAGGTTTAAAAATCCAATTCAGAGATTGCTTTTGAAGGTGAAAGTCCTCCTGTGTACAAGGTGAGTGGAAGTTATATCTGTGGTTTTGTCCACAGTTTCAGATTATGAAGATCACGTTTGTACAGGTCACTTTGATTCGTGGAGTTGGATGCACCTTACAGTCACTTTTACATAACAGAAACAGTCCTGATTAATTACTGAAAAATTCTGGATTAACAGCTGTACTCTTGTACACAGCTGAATAGTTCATTAGAGAATTTAACCTCACTGCAATATGTCTTAAGAAGAATAGAATATATTGAGAAAGAACTGTACCAAGATAAGAATAGTCTGCAGTCACCTGTGAAAACCAAAGCAGACTCTTACTTACACTATTTAATTTTTTCCTTCAAGTGGGACTGAAGGAAAGGTTTGTTTCTTGAATCAATATAGTGATTCAAAAAACTGCCAGTGAAAATTCCTCATGTCTGATTTATAAGCTTCCTATTCCCAGTGGGCAAGGACTTATGTGGTAGCATCCAAGAGCTAATTCTCCACAGAAATAATAATGTGCTGTCTTCAAAAATGAATGTTTTCATGGGAATACAGCCTGAGCTTCGTCAAGGTCCTTGGTCTGGCCTAACTTTGATATTCAAGCTGTGCTCCTGAAGCAGAGATCAGTCTTGCACAGTGGTTCAGGGCTTCCACTGTGCAGAGAAATCCTTGTGGTAAAACCCTGCAGAGATGCAGAGTGAAACTGTGTGGACCCTTCCTACAAAGCACCACTGTTTGGAATCTCAGTACTGAGCTAACACAAGCATCTATTTCACATTCCAGGATCCAGCAGCTGTCCACAAGTTAGCATCCCAAAATGTGATCTCCCCAGCGTTAGTCTTCTGATCCACGGAAAGTGACATGTTTCTTTAATTTGACTAGTCAGACCTATTTTGAGATTGTATATAAAGAAAAGATCAAGTATATAAGCAAAAAAATGCTTAATCTTCTTCACTGACTATTAAAATATTCAGAAAAATGAGGGCAGATAGAGCCAAAGCCTGAAATAAGATGGGGTGTATGTAATGATGCACCCAAAGAAGGGGCATTTATGAGAATCTGGCTCTCTCGACATAGATGAATACACTTAGTCTGATCCAACTGCTCCTGTAATTGATAAAAGCCACCTTCTTTTATTCAGGGAAATCCAATTCCTTAGTGCTTGCTACAGCCACAAAATTACATCTTCAACTACTTATAAGAGGTATATATTTTTATCCCTCTTCATTCAATGAAAACAGTCATAATGAAACTCAAGTACTCGCTAAAATGCTTTATTTCCAACGACAACATAGCCAAGATAGAGCCACTGCTGGAAAGCTGATGGAAAGGGTTCATTAATAACCAAAGTGTAGCTCCATGGAGATGCAACTTTCTTTTGGCTGAGTAAGAGAATTTAAAGTTGTCTACATTCCTCAGAATCAATCTGAATTCTTTAAAAGATGCATAGCAAATTTGTCTATAATCAAATGTTCTCTAATAAGACTAAAACTTTTTAAAGTCAATCCACAGGCAATGGGAGGTTTGTTTATTAGCCAGTCTAAAACTGAATGTGAAATTAAGGAGATGGTATTCACCACACAAAGACAGTGTCTCTTATAGGAATTCAAAGTGCAATTAATTAAAACTCTTACTCAGAGTGATTTATCCTACCTCTGTCTCCACTGGTGTTCCAAATGCCTGCTGTGAACATCAGGTGCATTACTCTGCTTTACAGATTAGTCTGCCTCGAGAGCTGTTTATTAAGCACTGAATTCAAGATTTACTAGAATTCTCCAAATTTTCATCCTTACTAATATTTCCAGACAAAGAAATTAGTATCTACAGATACATCCAAACTCAGTACTATTACAACTCACCCCCAAAATGTACAGAACTCAAGGATAAACACAATCACCCAGCTACAGAAAGAGGCTCCTGAGATGACATAAATCACACAAATTTGAATGCCCAGAGGGTAACACAAGTGCCTGCCTAACACACACAAGTGCAGTTTCCCTTCTGGAAAGGCTCTGCAAAGTTGCTGATGTTACAGCTTCAAACCATCCCTCAAATCTGTCTTTATATCTCTCTTCCATGCCCAAAATAAGCTGAAGTTTCTTATATTTGGATGCTCATTGGGTCAATAAAAGGAGAAAAATAAGAAAAGGCAAGATGATGTTTTGACAAACATCTGGCAGTTAAAGGTACTAAGCTGCAATGCAGAAGATAACATTGAAAAGATTAAAGCAGATAAAAATAAATGAAAACAACATAAAAAAAAATAAGAGCCAACCTTTTTCTCTGACACCCTCTTTGGAGCAGGGAAGGACAAAAAAAATCATTAAAAACATCTACCCAACAGACCCAGAGCACTCCCACTTCATTCTGCTGGCTTTATAAACATGCATCGTTCTGACTCGTGAACCAGAAGAATGCAAAACTTTCCTGCTTAGTGGTAAAGATGTTCAGAAAGTTGTTTTACATTTCATTTTTGCTTCATCAACTTCCCACCCCTCAGGGGAATCAGCCTGAATTGGATGAGTATGGAAAATGAGTTAGCCACACTGCAAAGTCAAGGCTGCATATAAATACATGTTCTTCCAGCCATTTCTGACTGGTGTCTGGATTACCTCATTCAAGAGAAGGATATTCAGGTAACAGAGCACAAATATCTCTAGATTAACAACGTCCTACAAAAGTGTCAGTATGTCTAAACAGACCTACTCTCCCATAGATCAAAATCCCAGGTTTGGTCAGTTTTTATGTCTGGACCATATAAAGTAATAAGGTTTTTTGCATCTTTTTTCCCAGGCATTTGAAATGTAAAAACAGATCTTTACAGGAATTGATCTAAAGGGAACATCAATTTCTGAACCAAACCAAGCAGTCAAAACACATGGTCTTTGCTCACTGCCAAAAGCATAACATCCAAATTTGTGTCCATTTGGAACCCATCATAATGCAATCATTAATCAGTCTGATTTAGAATAATGTTTGCAACAACTGATTACTGCTGCACATAACCATTTATCCTTTAAATCTGAAAACATTTCCCCTGCCTCTGAAACAATACAACTAATTCTCCCAGTGTGCCAGAGCTGGGCAGAAATGCCAGTGACTCATGTCAAAAGGATGGAGCCTTGCTTAAAATAAATGGCACATACTTTCAGTTCGAACCCAAAGGCTAAAAGGCACTGTTCTTCTCGAGACACTCGTGGTAGACATCTGTACCCAGCGACACCGTGACCTGTGGCTTCAAACATCACTGTGACCTGGGGGTCACAACTGGCAGGATGCAGCTTTACTGCTCTGATTATCAGATCAAATTTCTGCCTGTCGAAGTTGGATACAAGACAAACAATTTCACGCCGCACAATAGCAGGAACTCTGGAAATTGCTGTCACACGTATTACAGAGTTAGAATTGCTCTTGCTGAGTGTCACTTGAAATAGGAACTGATCAGACTTTATAATAGGCTGGTTCCAGACAGATTTTTGTTTATCATTCGCAATGTATACAAATGAACTGTTGTTGTTCAAGTTCAGACATCACTGGGATGTTTCAATCTGGAGATGGCCCGTTTGACATGGGAACAGGTATCCCTGGTGAGCCCAAAGGGAACTGGGAGGAGAAGGGGAAGCAAGCAGCTTGAGGGGGAGCATGAGTGTTATTTTGCTGGTGAAGGTGCCTTCACTAAATCAAAGTAGAATCCAACCACAGGGAGCTTGCAGCAGAGCTCTGTCTTTTGGGGTAGAGTTTTAGTTTGGGGAGAGGGGGGGGAAAGTTTTTTGGGTTGTTAGAGGGAAAAAGTGTAGAGTACCACATAGGATTTCCTTTCAGAGAAATTCTCAGAGAGCCTTCTAATGTGTAAAGGGGGGATCCCAATTCCAAAATTTTAGGGAACAGCAACAAAAATCAGTGGAGATCCTTCTCTTTTGGTGTCTGCAAGGGACCCCAGGAGAAAACTCCCAATGCAGCTGTCTCAGAGCAATTTCCTTGGAAAACCCTCTGAGGAGGAGTTCTCATTGCTCAGCATCACATTTAGCATGATGGGGTCTCAGGGAAGTATTAAGACGCAACCAGAGTGTAATTAAATTATTATTTTAAAGGCTCAAGGACCATCATTCCTCTTTCTCAGGAAAAGAACAACTTCTAACAAAACAAACTCCTGTACTAAAAAGGAAGAGAAAGACAGTGAAAAGCACAGAGCTAATGAGAAAACAGATGAAAATAGGAATAGAGATCGGAAAAACTTTACCTCCCAGTTTAGAGATGTTTTTAGAAACTGCTATTCTTCTGTGCTAGGAAAAGTAATAATAAAGCCTTTCCTTAGGCTCTGCATTAACACTAATTTACTGGTAAGGAAATTTAATCATTTTCTATAAGGAAAAAGTAAACTGCTAATCAACAGAGCAATGTGTGTAAGCGTTGTCTTGATGAAAAATCACACATTAGTGGGTGTACTGCAGAAGTGATGAAAGAAATCAAAGTGATATAGCCATACAAAAGCACAAGAGCATCCTGATATTTAGTACAGAATGTACGCATTTTGCATTTCAATTATTAAATATTAATTAATTATTGATTAATAATAATTAATCAGTAGTAAAAGATGAGAAACAGCCATATAACAGTCTGATTACACTCTTAATCAAATTAGGAGATATTAAATGTTACTGGAATACCTTTGAAGCAATATCAGGAATAAGAAATAGCATAAGTACTTTGGTATTACTCTGGCTAATTAAAGACCAAAAAATTTAATACCTATAATTAGTTAAGAAAGAGCCTTTATTCAAGGCCATTCTAACACCAAGCAGAATTACAGCTTGGACTTCTCTTTATACAGGTCCTTATAAAAGGTTCAATTCTGCCCCCAAACTCTTCCCAAGCAATGAAAATGTGGATGCAAAGGGGGCAAAGGCAGGATAATGACAAAATCACAGCCAAGAGCTGCTTCCTCTCAACATCCTCTGCAAGCCTCTAAAAGATCAGAAGGCTTAAGTGGTTTTGTATTAAGAAAACAAAAAATTAAACAAAAAAGCTGCCATTTAAGTAAGCTCCACATAAAACCAGGATGAGGCTGTATTGCACAGCACCTTCTCCATGGATCCACGCTGGTCATTAACTCCACCAGCATTCCAACACCTGTGGCAGCAGACTTTGCCTAAATTATTTTCAGAGCTGGTGCAGTCAAAAGAGCATTTCAAATCATTCTTTCATATCACATTTCCTTGCTCAATGACACAGGTAAAAAGCAGCCATCTGTCCATGTGGTTTTTGTGTAAACTCATTTGCATGCTATTAATAAAATTAATATTATTTAGACATTTATACCGAAGTGTTCCTCATTCTTCCAGCTCAAATACTCCAATTTGTAGACTGGAAGGCAATTTCAAACCTAAGTGGACTCGAGGTCACTTCAGAAGCCAACTAAATTGGGGAGGGGGAGAAAAAACAAAGCAAACAAACATGCTCTAATATGAACTGACAGGCTCATAACAAGATTGTATCAAAAGCCAGTTACATTTTTTGTCTGAATACAAAAATCATTCAAGGCAACAGGATAACACTAATGAAAAAAGAAATTTTACAAAAACCTGTTTCATTCTAATCATGTTTCTAATTTTGGTAACACCACGCATTAAGAGGCAATTAAAGCAGCTCTAATGTTGTGGGGATTTTTATTTTGTCTTTGCAATGACACAATTTGCTTCAGAAGCAAATCCAATAAGCCATCTGAAATTATCTCTGAAATTGTCTTCGTGACAGTTACTTAAAGCTACAGAGACATAATAGCTTCACTGACATCATTCCTTTTCTGAGGTGTGAAGGGAACCTTGATTTTCTGCAGGGGCATAGGGAGGCTGATGTGATCCTCTGATTAATTCAGAGTGCAGGACTCTCAGCTGGGCTTGTTGGATGTGCTGCTTCAAACAGTGGAAAGCAACTCCCCACGAACCTTTAGTATCCCTATTTTCATTATTACCGTGTTGCAAATATGGGGCCCACCCATATTTAGCTACAATTTTAATTTTCATTGTTATTTATCAACAAAGGTGAAGCCAACACACCGCCTGGGCCACATACACCTACACCACACAGCAAACATTTTCTGGCCATTAAACCTCTCAAGGATTTGCACCCAGACCAGTCACAGAAGTATCAGCCTGTGCTTGGACCTGGAGGCACAGCAGAGCAAGGACAAGTCCTCAGCTCTGCAGGAACCATAACATTTCATGTGGAATGGTGACAAGTGGTGTGCATGAAGCAGTGCCACTGTAATTAGTCAGTGGTAAGCATCTTGCCAGAGAGGTGATAATTTGGCAAACAATTTGCTATAAATGTTTTTTTTAAAAAAATGACTGCTCTACTGAGAGGTAGATCAGGTCAGAGACATGGCCAAAAAAAGTTCCAGCTTAAGAAATAAAGTCATGGCACTTTTTAGACCGTGTTTAAATTGCTGTAAAGCGAAGAAGCTACTAAAGAAGAAAGAACAGTTTGCTGGTGGTAGAGAAGCCTGCTGTAAGCTGGAGCAGCAGCTGTGTTATGGTGATAAACAGGGAACATCTCCGTGGCTGCTTAAGCTGACAAATTAACAGAGGAGATCTGTGGTGGCCATGGCAGTGCGAGTCAGCCTGGCTGCTTTATCAGCAGCTCTAGGTCTCCTCTTCTATCAGCTGTTTCCAGGGCAGAGCTCAGTGAACTGGCTGACCAGGATCCAGCCCCCTGCCTGCCCTACCATTGCCACAGAACCTGGAAAAGATTAACTGGGAGGATGGAATGAGCACGGGCAGGTTCTGCATCCTTCAGACACAGCAGAGCTCCTGAAGGGGCTCCCAAATCAGAGCCTGGCTCCACTGCAGGACAGGCAGGAGTGAGGGCTGCGCAGCCCCAGCCCCAAAGGGCTGAGCTGCAGCCAGGCTCGGTACAAAGCATCATTTAGAGTCTATTAAAGAACCTTTCATAATCGCATTTACCACCAATATACTTCTTTAGCCTTCATAGATAGTCCAAATACTTAAAATTTTCATGCATTAAGGAATCATATTTTAAGCGAAACAAGGTTAAAACTGGTGCCAAAAGGAATGAGAAGGAACAATTTCCCTTTTATGAAGAGTAGATAACACTTAGAGGCAATCAATCTAATGCTCCTGAGCTACTCCTGCTCAAGGAACTGTGGCTGGGACAGAGATTGTCCTTGTGCACATCAGGCTGATGGGCTCAAATCAGCCCCACGATAAATAAACTAATCTCTTCTGATATCATATATTTTTTTCATTTATGTTCATTCGACTTTTTTTCCACTACCTGGAATTAGATGTAATTTAAGTTCATCTTTCTGATTTTCTCATGGGGACATTTTCCAAAATGCTATTTGTTGTCCTGTCTTTTTTTTTTTTTTCTATACTAAAGATGTTGGATTTGTCCAAATTGCTTTAACATGTCTGAAAAATAAATAAAGGAGTCCTTGGGCAACTGAGATTTGAATGTTTGTAAAAGAAGGTTGTGCAAGCAGCTGGGCTGCTAAAAAAACAGGGAAATTTGAGAGAGGGAAGAGTTGATAGACAACATTTAGATATTTACATACCATAAGCCAAGATATCCCATCTTCCCATCCCTTGGTCTCCCACATTTATTTAAACATAGATCTACTACTCAAGTCAGTCAGGACTATTTGGATTATAAATGTTTTGAAGTAGAAGCTGTGTTAAACTGTGTCCAGGCACAGAAGAAGAATCAAAACTGACATCTGAGGTAGAGCTGAAGGAGAATCTCTCTGAACACAAATCAATTATAACAACTTTTAAAAGAAATAGATCTGGAGCTGGCTTGATTTCCTTTTCCTGAACGTTGGGATGACCTATATATAAATGTGTCCAGTAAAAGGAGTACTGCATCCTTGAGGGACATTCTGCCTCTGTCCCAGATCCTGGAGATCACATTCAGCACTCCAGAGCAGCTCAGGAGTGTCTCTGTCGGACAAGAGAAAAAGATGAAAGACTCCAAATATTTCAGAAGGCAAAGTGCATAGAAAGAAGGTTTTATTGTCTAATTCTTATTACTTTTTATAAGGTGCTCTGATACAGACTTAACATGATTGGTGAATAGGAACGACACCTCTCTAATCCCATTGGTTAAACTAGAAAACAGCTAAAATGTTTTCTTTTACTTTGAGAACTAGGAAGGCAAAACACCACCTGGAGAGAGATTGTTTTGAGAAAGGATAGTTGTTTGCTAAGATTGTTTTGAGAAGAAGCTTTCTTGAGGAATTTTCCCTTGGGAGAAAGGTCAGCAGCTGCCGGCAGGCTAAAATCTCTCAGCCCCAGAAATATCAGGCCCACGCTCAGGAGGACGTGCACTGCTGGCTCCCAACTGCAGAGCGCTCTGTCTTCATTAGCATGAGATCCTCTCCACTTAGTCAGAGGGGACCCTGTTAGTGCACATTGCAATGATCATTCCAGCTAATTAATTTTAGCTCAGATGCTCTGGCTGATAATTTCTAAACTTGTGCATCTGTGACTTGGGATGTGCTACCCCCCGGGAGAGGTTTATTTATTCTGAGAAGGCTTGTACCAAAGAGAAAATTCCATTAGTTTGTTTCCTCCCCTTTCCAGGAGCACTGATAAAAGTCTTAGGGCATTAAGGCATTATTGTGCCACCCATCCCTCCACCCACAGCTCAATTATCATCTCCTGGTTGTTCTCCCCTGCAATGCAGCTACTCCCCTCTCCTTCCCACTCCTATCAACAGCCTGCAGCCATCCTGCACCCACCAGGGTTTGTTTTTCAGCTCAAGAGCAGCCTGCTTACACGGGAGAATTTTAGAATTCATTCATTATTTTGTGTTTTACTTCTCCACATGAAATATTTCAATCAGGAAATTAAGTTTTGATGGAAGATAAAGAAATGGTTCTTATTCACTCAGTTTTATGTGCTGCTGTTCAATGTATTTTTCCATTGTTCCTGCGAGGGAACCAGGGGCAGAAATGAGTCATTTGTAACATTAAAGTTTAATATAAATTTCATATCTACATAACTGAATATTGATGAATTGTGGCCAGTTCATTACCAAGAAGAAGCACACTTTCCTACTCTACAAAGCACAATTCAATCATTTTTTGTTGGAAAGCAAGGTGAGGAACTGCTTCTACACCAAATACTTGCTGACAGGGTCGTTGAACTCTTAGTTCCACTTCTTGCTGCAAGCTTTGGCTCCTCAAGGTTCCCTCTGGCCACACCTTTCTGCCTTGGAGAATCTCCAGCTTTTCCAGGACTTCTTTGCATGCTCCTATAGATCATCTCACCTCCCAAAGGCCCTTTCCCATCCTTCTTATATTTTATGGTGGACTTGGAACATTTGGGGATGTATTTACTTTTTACTTCCATGGGAAAAAAAGGTTATAATAAGTCGACTTAGAAAATCCATTTTTTTTTTTAATACTGTGGTTCTTCTTAAAGCCCTGTTCCAGAGCTTTGTCCAGCTTCTCCTCATCTCAAGCTCAGACACTCAGAGGTAGCAAATTGAGGCACACAGGATGCTCCCATTTAGGTTGTGGCCTTTCCTAGACTGAAAACTAAATAAAATGACATGAAAAACTGTTCAGAGTCAGTGAATTCAGTAGAAAACTCACTTTTTTAGTACATATCTCACCTTATCCATTTTATTAAAATATTGCTGGAGTAATGCATGTGAAAATAACACATAAGAAGGAATACATTGGCCTGGAAAAGGAAAGTTCTGATCTATAACTGCATCCTGGACTTTTGTGTTCAAAAACACACAAGGAACCACCAGTTTACAATTTTAAAAGACATCCTCACTACCAAGTAACTTCCTGACCATGACAAAAAAAATTCCACAACTTCAGATGTATCACAGCTTCATCCAGAAATCATCCCGTGATAGAAAATAGGCAATTTTTGCACTGCTGAGGAGCATTTATAGGCTTTATCTGTGATTGCATTTGTAATTTGGGTAATTGTGCATGCACAACTGGCCAGCTGCATGCAGAATCACCCAGTTTGCACATGTTGCCATAATTGCCACTTGAATTATGACATTTTACAGTTGTGTGCATGCAAATATGAGCAGAACAAGACTCATTTGATAAACAAAGCACTTTGCACTGGTTTTCAGTCCTTCCTAATCAGTCAGGGTACTTGAGGCCGTTTCTGCTGACACTTGAAACAGTAGCTGTAGCCTGAATTTAGTACTGAAGAAGCTTCTCTGACCTTAT
>VYZR01048324.1:15103-29910 GCA_013400675.1 Oxylabes madagascariensis | reverse complement strand
GAAGAGGCAAATTCCATTGGAATTCTTGTTATGATCCAAGCTTGTGCAGTTTATTGGGAGTGGCACATTACAAAAAAAAATGCATGTACAACAAAGAAATATTCTAAACTAAGTTGGGTGAGATAATAAATGTACAATTAGTCTGAAATGTGATAGCTGACTGTGCATGCTGAATGGAGGAGAAACTGATGAGCAGGGCTTCAAAATCACAACTTGGAAGTAAATGTGAAACCCTGATACTGAGGTTGTGTGAGCTTACATGATTGCCTGTTGATGACTTTTGGGGTTGCCTGAGCATCCTTGTGTGGACTAAGGTCTTAATTACATTTCATTTTAAAATTAGATAATTTGTTCTGGTTTGCATTCCTTTGTAAGATGAATATTTTAAAATGTAGCTCCTTTCACAGTCATCAGTAAAAGATTTATTAAAATAGTCTCATCCTGTAGTTAAGCTTTCTCAAAACTTGAACACTACAGATTTTTGGAACATTGAGTTAACAGTTAAGCAGCTCTTAAGCAGTTGCAGGCATTTCGTGTCACTTCAAAAGCTGCTTCAAGTGTGGGTGCTGTTGTTTCTCCTCACCCATCTTCAAAATGCTAAGGCACACTTAGTCAGACTAGGGAAATTTCTCATGTGACTCAAAAGGTCACGCCGTATCACATCTCCTGTACTTGAGAGCCCTCTAAGCTATGTACCAAAGTGTCCCTGCATCGGGTGTACAAGCAAAGAAAAAATTGTGGCTCTTTGTCCAATGGGAATTGCTCTATGCAAATCCAGTTGCTGGACCTCCTTGGAAAAACTTCTCATGCTTACAGGCCTGTGCAGTAATCTCACAAGCTGTATAAAATCTAAGTCTAACACCGTTTCCTGAAGTCATTGCTAAAGACATCCATTACACTTATGTGTAATTGGTATCATTTTTTCACATAAATTAGTTGTTTTATAGCTATCCAAAAATGGTCTTGTTTCTAGTTACTAAGCAAATGAAAATTGGCACTTAGGCTTAACACTTGGCATCTACAACTGAAAACTCAAAATTTTTAGCTCTTCAGCATTTTTTTATCTCTTTACTTGTTGAGCACTTCTTTGGTTATAAAGTGGAGCAGTCTGCTGGTCTCATGTTCAGATATTATGTGCTTTTAAACTGCTTGCATATTATGTATTTCATAAACTGGAAATTAGCTCAATGACTCATGGAAGTTTCTCCTTTCTAGTCTTTGTTTAACTGAATCAAAAGTTTACTGCATATTATAGCAGCTGTGACCATGTGTGTGACCATGTATTCTAACCTGCTTTTCTAATATTATTGGCACTTAAAACAAGTCAGTATTGAAGTGGCTGAACTTTCTACTCCTGAAAATAGGTGTGGGCTCTTGGGTAACAAGATAAAGCAGGGGGAAAAAGGGTATTCTACAGTATATTCTATGGCAGCAGGAAGTTCCCTTTCCACAACATATTTAGAATTATTTAACTGTGTACTCTTGTACGCATATTAGTTCTGACTGTAAAAATAAAAATAAAAATTGCCTGAGAAGTATGGCCTGGAAATGCTAGGAAAAAAAAATCAAACCTCCTTGGTTCAATACCAGGAAATTAATATGAAATTATAAGTGAATACCTGTATTTAATGCAGATCCAGTATTTCCCAAAATGGAAGTCACACTTAGGTAAAATGTTCTTATGATTGTCAGCAGAGAAGTGGAAAAGGATATGCACAAACAGAGTACTGCATGGCAATGTAATATTAATATTAGTTAACTGCAGAAGGAAAACTTAGTTTGAGCAAATATCATATGTAACTGTGCAGTCTTCAGTTTGGCTCATGTTCCTAGGCCAGGATGTGGGAGAGAGATCATTACAACAGGTACAGGTTCATGGTTGCAAATTCCCTGGGCTCGTATCAGGTATTTACTTAGGCCCTAGAAAAATGATGCTGTATAAACATTTCTGCCCATGATGCTGTATAAACATTTCTGGACAGAACTGTTCAATTACAGCTTAATACTAATATGTGTTCTTTTTCCAATACCCTCCTACCACTCTCCTTCAGTGTCCTGGAATATATTAAAGGATTATAGAAATAAAGCAAACTAACTTGTTTAATCTAGTGTCTCTTTTATTTAGTTTTATTGTCCATATGCTCCTTACTTTGTGATCCTAATCCAGATGATCCTTTAGTACCAGATATTGCACAGATCTACAAGTCAGACAAGGAAAAGTGAGTATAACATACATAATTGTGTGTGTGGTACTTGCAGATGGCTGTCTGCTGTGCACCTTCGATATTAACTTTAGCAACACCCTTTTCCTAGATTTCTACAGGATTAGCTCTTTAAATAATGAGAATAGCAATGGCAAGTAGAAAACTGTAGGCATACACAACTGTTGGTAACTAATTTTTTTGTACTTAGTTACATAAAACCTTCACGCTTTTGTGTAACATCTTAGATTTGTTGCATGAAAAATCATTTTCCCAAATATGAGTTATTTGTCGCTACTGCAATCCTCTGGTTGTAAAACCTGTACAGAAGAATTTTTGACCTTCTGTTTAGCTGACTGAGTTGTTTGGTACCTATTTTTTAGTGTTGAGCCATTGAGGACTTCTTGCAGTGTATGCAGTGGCCTGTGGCTCATCACATGTCAGATTCAGGAAGATTTGTGTATTGCTTTTACCTTGAGCCATAGACAGCAAAGGAGTGATGTAGAAGTTACATGGATGTCTGTGGTCTAGTATATCTCTGCCTAGACTAAGAATTATTGAAATGGCCTTTTTCTCACAGTTCAATGTCTGCTATAGTCAAATCATGTAACTTCTGAAGTGCTTGAACGCTGTAGCTCATTTTGCAAAGTAGACAGTGTTCAAGTTGAGGATGTTGTGCATCAGCTTCTCCCCATTTGTGGCTTAACTTTTTTCCACCCACTACTTATTAGTGATTTCAACTGTTGTGACTCCTGTTTGTGAAAGAAGTGAATGAGGGATGGTTTTCTATCCCCAAATTTCAGAATTTAATCATTGCCAGGGAAAGTTAGAAAATATGTAGTCTTGACTATAGTTTTGTCTTCTTATGATGATCACCTATTAAAACTTTTTTTGTTTTATCTTGGATTTAGGAGATGAAAGATATGGCTGGTTACCCCTGAGCATTTATTTATGAGTACTTTATTATAAGTTAAGATCCAAAGACTTGTATGGTAGCATATTCTTAAGAAGAAAACCAGTTAGTACATGAGTTGCTATACTGATCTTAAGAGTTAAAAATGTGTCACCTTTCTCTGGACTCAATAAAGTGAATGCAGTCTGAAGAGTAGAATGTAGCAAATGTAAGGACCAGAGGGGAAGCTATCAACTCTCTAAGGACATTTACCCTTGGGATTATGGAATTATAAGATAATCAGCTTCATACCAGAAGGAAAAGACCCAAGACTTAAAACCTAGTAAAAAATGCTTTTCAGAAAATGTTCATTTTGAGTTCTGAAATGCAGCTGGCAGTGCAGAACGGAGAATTAAATCCCAGTTTGGTGTAGTGAATTTTATGGAACTAAAATGTACAAACTTTGTTAAACTCTGAATAGCACATGCCTTTAGGAGTAATTGACAACAAATTCCTGTTGAGCTGCAAATAAGGGAACCAGTTGTGCAACACAAATGAAGGCTGCACAATGATACACAATTTAATGCAAACCTGTGAAGTTGGTTTTGAGTCTGAATAGCTATAATAGGTAACCTTAGAAACTGAATGTGTAGTGGATAGATACTTCTTGGCTTTTAGACTGTTTTAATGTTATTTGACTCTGCTCAGAGGTGAAAAGCTCAATAACACCTGTATAAAGTAAATTTGTGGCCATTGTCAGTGTATCACTAACAGCTCTTCACTGTAATGCCTTCTTTCTGCACGTACAGATACAACAGACATGCAAGAGAATGGACTCAGAAATATGCAATGTAAACTTTTGAAGACATTTTCATATACCACAGAGTACTGTAAATTCTAGGTTTTTTCAAAATTAGAAGGAAATGGAGCACAGTTTATGGTTTCAGTGTGACAACCCTTGAATTTTTTTTCACCCATGTAAGTGTGTTTCTGGAGCAAGAGAGAACAAACTTCCAAAAATAACCTTATGACTTTGATAAGAATATTTATCAGCTTTGTATGCTTCGCAGAAGACATTTATTATAGTTTTTAAGAGTTGGACACCTGCATCTTCAGACTGCAAGATCTATAATTCAGTTGTAAATCAATGAAATTATTTTTGCTGGAAAAAGTAACTGTTTTCATGTGATGAATACTGTATTTCATGTATGAATACTGTGTGTCATTGAAGTATGTTGTCTGTTTCATAAGTGTGTTCAAGTTTCTTTTTTGTTAGTTCTCATGTAATTTGTAATTTTTTTTTTACTGTATAAACTATTTTATTTACAATGTAAGTCATTTCATTTTAGACTTGCTTGTGCACAGTATTGACAAGATACAACTGCTAATAGCGAAAACAATTGGAATATCTCACCCATTAGAATATTCTGAAGACTGACTGCAGACTTCTTAAAACCTAAAATGATCTTTGCACTGTAAATCTTTGTATGCTGATTATGGAGAAACACTTGGTTTTGATTCTGTTGCATACTTGACTTAATTTTATCTCAATGTGAACTAATTGCACTGGTATGTAGAAAGATATGTAACCGTTTTGTTGCTGTTCACAACTGATTTTTGACGTGTGGGCAACATAATACTATCACAGACCTTTTACAAATCCAGATGTAGCCTATTCCATATAAATAAAATACATTTTCTACTTTCCTTGGCTATTTTGTATCTTATCTCGGGCATATCCCTAAAGTACTTGCTCTAACGTTCTAACAGAGCCTCGCCAGTAGTGTGTATGTGTCCTGTAGCCAGAATGTCCAATAAAGCCATGCATCATGTGCTATTTAGAACTGGTTTGCAGTTAATTTTTATGCCAGCTCTAGCCTCGTGGATTTAGCATTCTATGCCCATTGTTGGATTTAGGATTTCAAATAGGTTAATGCCATGCTACAGCAATATTCATCTATGGAGGAGATAATCACAAGAGTCTGTTAAGGTGGTGTATTTGCAATATCAGAATGTTACTGTAAACTCACACTTGAAAGTGTATTTTCTCCTCACACTTGAAAGTAACTTTGCCATTAACTTGCACTTCAGTTGCTTCAGACTATGCATGTGGAAAACCAGTAGTGCTGGAGAGGGGCAATCTGTTCATAAAACAGATCAAAAGCAGAAAAACTCTTGATTTCCTACCATTCATTCTTCTTGGTTATTTGAAAATAAAAAAGAATGACAAAATGTTTTTCTCTGTGTCTTGCACATGAAAGAAAAATTACTTTCAGTTGGGAAACTAGTCATCATAAAATACATTTTTAAGATGACAGATATATTTGATTTGGGGTTTTTTGTTGTTGTTGTTTTTTATTCGAATATGCATCAAATTCGAATGTGGGGTATGGGTGGTTAAGTGTGCACAGTAGGAGCTTTTATTCCTACCATTGGAATATTAACTTCTGTTTGCCGATTTACTGATCTTAAGGTGGTCACATATGGAAAAATGTCATTTCTGTGCTAATTTTATCTGTGATGTAATAGTGACATTTGAAACAGCAAAGATTGAGAGTGGTTCTAATAATAAAATATATCTGTTCACTACATTTTGCAAGCTGAATAAATGGATTTGTTTGTTTGTTTGTTTGTNTAATAAATGGATTTTTTTGTTTTTTTTTTTTTTTGGGGTTTTTTTTGGTTTTTTTTTTTTTTTTTTTTTTTGTTTTTGTTTTTTTTTTTTGTTACTGAGTGCTCCATTATACGTGAACTAGGGCAACATAGCTAAGAAGGCAAAGACATCATTCATACTTCTTGCTCAAATGATTGCTCAAAACTGACCATCAGAATGCATTCATAGTTTTAATTTTTCTAGGTAAAAACAGTAATCTGTTTGTACTTGAAGTTATTTAATTTTTTGGAATATCTATACTGAACTGTGTGAAATCAGAAGCTTGACTTGGTTTCTTTTGGTTTATCAATTTGTGTTGGGGATGGTTTGAAAACGTTTATACTTTTAACTGGTCATGTTTCTGCTTCGTGCCATTGTTAACTTGTATTACCTGCAGTATGAAACCAGCAGGAGGATTGAAAACCAACACCCAACACCCATGTGTAAAACATATTAAGAATATGTAAATATTTAAAAAGGAACTTCTATGATCGTGATGGTTTAGAGGTGTGAAACTAAGTCTTTGATTCTTACAATACTCCTAGCAGTTCAGCCTTTCTGCTTTTGAAATTATCGGAATTAAATGATAAATACATTATTTAAAACTTCAGTCATGCTATGAAGTGGCTGGGTTTAATATGTGGAGAGAAACACCTCCACTACTGCACTTTCAGAGCTCCTCCGTTAATGCTTTTTATACAAATTCTGTTTCCAGGGCCGAAAATTTTACTTGATTCTGTGCTGTTTACTACGGTGGGATAAAAAAAATAAAATGCAAACCTTCCTTTTTCCCCCGATGTAATAAATAATTGGAATAATTCGTGTTAACTGTAGAAAATAATACTATAAGGGATTGTAACAGTTACATATAAAATATAACTAACAAAAGGTAAGGGGGGGAAATGCCAAACCTCCTGAGAATCCTTTGCAAATAAAGATTAGTAATAAAAGCTCTAGCCAACAGCAATAGCTCCATACAGATGCAAATAAGACAATCATCTCCTGAGCCATGAAGGAACCCTCCATGAATCTGAAAAGGAGGGACACCCCGATCAGCACCACTGAAGTGTGACCATCAGAAGCTAAAGATTCACCTTAAGCTCCATCTCATGGATATTAATTGCCATAAACTAGTTTTAGAAACACGGAGCCCCTAGACAGAAAAAGACACCTGGACTCCATCATCCCGAGAGATGATCGACCTCTTCTTCGAAAATCACCATAAGACTGTTCCAAGCATTTATGAGATCCCTTCAGCTATGAATCTGTATAGGGAAACCACCTAAAATTAAAAACCTATTGTAATTTTCCCTTGCTTGTAACAGTATAAAGATGTACCCAAAATTTCCCATTTCGGTGGACTGTCAGGGCCTGAGCCTTACGCTGGTCTCTGGTGGAACACCCCTCATCGATCCCCGGGCTCGGTGTCATCCAAATTTATTATTGTGGCTAATTAAATATTTTCAATAATTTTGATAATAAATCATTATCATTAAAAATTGGCTATTTCATTTATAACACCCGAGAACCGGTGGAAGCTGCGGCGTCTGCTGTTTCAGACACAGCTGCGCCTAAAACTTCGTTGCGACGCCAACAGCGCGGCCGTGGGGTTCCGTTTTGGCCACGCCTCGGCGCCAGCAGGAGTCACTCAGTGCGCGGTTGGTTTCTGCTCCTCGTTACGGGTCCTGCCTGTTCGTTCGCACAGCGGAGCCGCGCTCAGGGCCCCCCGTCCCCATCCCCGGGTCCCTCAGGGTTCCTCAGGGCCCCCCGTCCCCATCCCCGGGTCCCTCAGGGTTCCTCAGGGCCCCCCGTCCCCATNGGCAGAGCCCCCGGGCGGGCTCGTGAGGGCAGAGCCCCCGGGCGGGCTCGTGAGGGCAGAGCCCCCGGGCGGGCTCGTGAGGGCAGAGCCCCCGGGCGGGCTCGTGAGGGCAGAGCCCCCGGGCGGGCTCGTGAGGGCAGAGCCCCCGGGCGGGCTCGTGAGGGCAGAGCCCCCGGGCGGGCTCGTGAGGGCAGAGCCCCCGGGCGGGCTCGTGAGGGCAGAGCCCCCGGGCGGGCTCGTGAGGGCAGAGCCCCCGGGCGGGCTCGTGAGGGCAGAGCCCCCGGGCGGGCTCGTGAGGGCAGAGCCCCCGGGCGGGCTCGTGAGGGCAGAGCCCCCGGGCGGGCTCGTGAGGGCAGAGCCCCCGGGCGGGCTCGTGAGGGCAGAGCCCCCGGGCGGGCTCGTGAGGGCAGAGCCCCCGGCCCCGCCGTCCGTCCGTCCGTCCGTCCCCCAGGTGAACCCAGCGTGGCCGCGCTCCTCGCCCGCACGTGCCTGCTTGGTCTTCCGCGCTTCATAAGTCAAAAAAAAAGTGAACGTGTGTGCACGACTTTAAAAATGCTCGATGAAATATCTCACCTAGGTAATACATGTTAACAGTGATACGTGGTTCTCAGTTATTTTTGGGGCTTTATGTATTTGAAGTGCGTTTTTGCTGATGCTATGAGCTGCTTGTGATTTTGTTTTGAGGCTTAGTGATTGAAAAATTGCAGGTGCTGGGTTACATCACTGCATGTGGGACGAAAAAGCAAGTGTATTTAGAGGAAAATGGTTTTCTGTGAATATGTTTGATTTACTGTCAAAAACTTCACTTATTGGCGATGCAATGACTCTTGCCAGAGAGCTGCAGAATCGAAAGAAATGCTGGTTCTGAAATACTGTTGGAGGTCAAAATGTTTAAAGAACTATGGCCATATTGGGCAAATCCTGAGGAAAATTTAAGTAGGGAAAACCATTTGATAAACCCTGTTTAGCTCATCAGGTCAAGGGTTTCACACCCTCATAGGTGGGTAACTGAGCTGTCAGAGTATATTTTAGTTACATACTACACCAGTGTTTTCCATGTTTCCAAAATTTGAATAATCTGCAAATAAACATACTGGATCTTACACACACATTGAGAATTTGGAATTTTCTTGTTCCAAGAGAGGTAGTGGTCAAAAATAACCCAATAATTTATTCTCTTTTATCAGTGGTCAAAGCATCGTATTTTCAAAGGTTTTAAGGTTGATCTACTTGCACTAAAACCTTCCAATTGCCTTGTTTTCCCAGAATTCTGAAAGCCAGGTCACTGAGAAGAGCTTAATTATGCTTTTCCACCATTGAGGTGGTTGAGCTTTACATCTGAGGGGAGAGAAGAAGCTCATCTGTTTTTTTTTTATTGTGAAGTAGAGGGAAAGCCTGGAAAGGATTTTTCAAGAAAAGAAAACCTTATATCCTCTTTGCATCACACGTGGGTTTGTTTGGGGTTTGTTTGCTTGGGGCTTTTTTGTGGTTGGTTGGTTTTTAATTATTCTTTCCCCTTCACAAATTCAAATCTGGCTGAAGGCTTCACCAAATCACCCCAGTGCAAGAGCCAGAGGCAAAGACAGCCAGCTGAAAACCAGAGTAGACTAAAGTCACTAATTTTGTTTGTTTGAAAGGGAAATTACTTTTTTAACTTCATTTGAATAGTACTGTAAGTAAAGGATAATAAAATCGAAGTATATGTCTTATATCAAGCAGATAAAGTCACATTATACTTGAATGAAGAATTCAGCAGACTCTTTTTGCTAAAAAACTTAGAACGGGATATTATATTTTTGGTTCTTCCAAGCTCCCCCCTCGAAATTCAGACCATCTTGCATTGTATAGAAAATGATCCAGCTCAAAAGCCAAAAAATATGAAATTGTTGTGGAGTGATAAAGCTGCCTTGACATGGTGCTTCAGTTTATAACTGCATGTTGTGTTCCAGGTGAGCAGTGACTCCTCCCCATCCCCCAAATATTGCAGTGCTCTTTAACTGCCACAGTGAAAGTTTTATGAAAGGACGAAAATGCATTTGTACAGGAAGATGACACCTGTGACAGCTTTCCTTGGGAAAAATTGAAGAAGCTTAGTAAAGATACAATGCTGATCTTTATTTCTGGGCTTTCTCATTTTAATGTACAGGACTGAACAACCTGGAACTGATTAAAAAATTAGCAGGTGCGTGGAAGGAGTTACCAGCATCACAGAAGCAGGTAAGGTTGTGTCCTTTCCCTGAGTACTTTGAACTCTACAGGTGGTGGGTTTTTTTATTGAATCTGGTGGGGTTGGTTGGTTTTTAAAGGGCTTGAAAAAGCACATGTGTACAAAGGTTCAGACATAAAAACAGTAGGGAGAATTTGGAGCTTTGAATAACTCAAGGGAAGTGTGGTGGGGTGACCCTGGCTGAGTGCCAGGTGCCCACCAAAGCCACTCTCAGCCGCTCTCCTCAGCTGGGCAGGGGAGAGAAAATACAGCAAAACGTTTGTGGGTCGGAATAAAGCAGGGAGAGGCCCCATACCAGTTACTGTCAGGGCAGCACAGACTTCACCTGGGGAAATCAGTTTGTTACCAATCCAATCAGAGTAACATAATGAGAAATAAAAACTCATATCCTAAGACACCTTTCCCCCTACTCTCCCCTCTTCCCAGGCTCAACATCACTCCCAATTTCTCTGCTTCCTCCTGACAGCAGTGCAGGAGCACAGGGAATGGGGGCTGAGGTCAGTCCATCGTGTCTCCTTCCTTTTCAGTGGGAGAACTTGGGGTTCCTCTCCCAGGGGCAATCCCCCATGAACTGCTCACAGTGTGAGTCTTTCCCGTGGGCTGCAGTTCTTCGGGAACTGCTCCAGCATGGATCTCTTTCCACGGGCTGCTGTCCTTCAGGAACAGGCTGCTCTGTTGTGTCCACCACAGGGTCACAGCCCCCTTTGGGCATCCCCTGCTCCAGTGTGGTCTCCTCCATGGGCTGCAGCCCAGGCTGAAGGGCAGCCTCAGCTCTGGTGCTTGGAGCATCTCCTGCCTCTCCTTCCCTGACCTTAGCATCAGTAGAAACATTTTTCTGACATGGTCTCCCTCCTTTCTCTGGCTGAGGTTGTGCAGTTTTCATTTTTGCTCTGTTATCCCTGAGGTGCCACCACCATTGCTGCTGGCCAACAGCAGGTGCCTCTTGGAGCTGGCTGGCCTTGGCTCCATCACGCATGGCAGCTTCTCAGAGGAACCATCCCTGTACCCCCTTCACCACCAAAATCTGGCCATGCACCCAATCCAGGAAGAGACTTTGCTACTTGTACGTGACCTCGGCTTTAATCTGTTGCCAAAGAAATGACACAGCTCTCGCTCCATGTCGCCGTGGGGCCACAAAGCAATTCTTTCTCCTTTTTGAATGGCAGTATTGCATTACATGTACAGTACAAGTTTTGTGAAGTTGTTCTGCTCTCGTGTATAAGGTAGGTGAAATCTCAGTTGATGAAAGGACCAACTTCTTTTGCTTCATGTAAATTTCTTTAAGATTCATTAAATTAAGTGGAAAGTAGTGAAGTTTCTCTGAGTGGCAGTTTCAAGGGATAACGTAAAGCAACTCTAGGACTTGCTGATCATTGCTGAATTTAAATGCCATTTATAGCAAAGTAATCATTGTTCTTCCTTGACTGCATTTAGCAATTAGAGGCAGTTAGGAAATAAACTCTGTTTTCTAAAGGAAATATCTTTGTTCACTAGAATTGAGGTGCTCTCACATCCCTTCTGGATACTCTGTGTACCTTTCCCTTCGTAGCTCTGAAATGTAGAATAGGGAATCAAACATGAAAATACAGTGTTCTGGTGTAAGATTTTCAGTCTGTAACTTTTCTGTGCATAGGTTAGAAGTGTTAGCTTGTCCAATGGTCAAGCACTTCTGACTGAAAGCATCTTGCTTAAGTTTAAGGCTGGTGGTGGTTTGTGCTCTAGGTTTATGAGGAAGCAAAAAAGATAGACTGGAAAAGATACGGAGAGCAGATGGCTGCTTATAAAGCACAACTGACTCCAGCCCAGGCTGCAGCTTTGAAGGAGGAAAGGAGAAAACAACTGGCAAAGAGAAGATCAATCAGGGCAAAACGAGTAAGTATTTTGAAGTTCAGTATTCTTTTCTCTCAAGGAACCTGAAGTCTGTTTATCTAGTATACAAAACTGAGTTGAAGCATGTTTTAGAAATACAAAAGCAACTCAGAATAGAAGAAAATACACAACAAACACAAACCCCCCAAAATGCCATGGACTGAAACAATTACTGGTGCTAGCAGCTATTTTAGTGGCTTTCCCATGCTTGAAGAACACAGAATTAGCATGGGTCTTTATGCTTAGGGGTAGCTTCTCTATGCCTTTTGTCCCTATTTCTAGAGCTGCCAGAGAAAGGATAGGCACTAAAAGGCATTTGGACCAGCAGCAATTTCTTTGGATGGGAAGACACCCAGAAATGGCTTTTCACAAAGACCTTGCACTGTTACCTCATGAGGCCCTACAAGGTAGCAGCTGTTTGAAGTAGCCTTTTTTCCTTCCTTTTTTGGGCTCTGCCACTGTGTAACTGCTGCTGTGACATCTGTTTGTGTCTTTTACTAGTGTATTCGTGAGTACCATCTTCCCTATTCCTTTTTGGCTGCTTTATGTATAAATCCCAGAGGCAGAACCATCTGTAATGGTACAATATTATGGTTTGTCTGGAAAAATCAAAGGGGTTCCATATTGCTTATTTATTTCTGTGAATTGAACTGTGACGTTGCCCTAATCGGCAAAAGCAAAACGAATTTGGTTTTTAAGACCTCTACTTAGAGAGAGTTTTTAATCTTAATGATTCTGCTGATCCTTTTTAGAGTATGGCAGCACGAGGAATGCAGTTGGCATATGTAATACCTGAGCAGATGCTAATTTGTAGCACCTGGGCTCCAGTGGGAATGTCAGGACTGGAGAAAACAGGAAGTGTACTTTCATTCTCTAGCCATCATCCCTGTAGGCAAAGCATTCTGATAGCAGAAACACAGTTCTCTTCCACCTTCTCACCTCCCACAGATAAGTGTCTGCCCTCTGCTCTGCACACAGGCAGTATTTCACACCAGAAACCAAAGCCTTACTGAAGAATAGAAAACCTGTCATCATTACTTTCTTATGGAGTTGAATTTAGTAGCACTCTTTGGTTTCTGGAAGACTTAGCTGAAGTAAGAATCAGTTTTAAATGCTTTTTCAACAGCTTGTGAAAACTCAAGTTAGCTTTTTGTATAATGTTAGTCTTGAAAAGCATGAAGAGCATCTTGACATACAGTCCAGTTTACACAATAAAACACCAATGAAAGAATTTGTGTTTGATTTTTTCAGAAAGTATAAAGATAAATGCTGAGTTCAGTTTTGGAGCAAATGCATGCTTGGTAGATGGAATAACTTCTCATGTTGTTTTTAAAGGAATTGAGTCTGCTTGGAAAACCTAAAAGAGCTCGTACCGCCTTTAACATTTTCCTGTCAGAAAATTATCAAGAAAGTGAGGGAATTTCAGCTGTGGTAAGCCAGGAAAGATTACTTTTCTAAAATATATCCATTGTATTCAGAAAAATCTAGTTTAGATTCTGTCATTTTCGAAGATACTGTTCAGTAGTTCACTATCTGGATGCTCCATTGCTTAGGTTATTTTTTTTAAGCTGTGGCAATCTGGCCATACTGCTAGCATGGCCTGTATAAAGTGCTGCGTGGGTATACAGGCTTAAAACGTTTGTGCTATTTTTTGCACTTCAGTGTTACAGACTTTATCTGTTCCTTTTGTAAGGAGAGCATTATTCTTCCCTTTGTTTTGATGTAGAAATTCAGTTTTTCAAAGAGTTGTGGTGTGCTTCTGTTCTGGCAGTAGCAGTTTATTATTGTAGCTCCTGTCATGCAGTCAGTGTTATGGAAATAACAGAGTTCCTCAGCAAACTCACAAGTTCTGCACTAAACTGTGCTTTGGGGTGATGTAAGCTACACTGGTGGATTACAGCACTTGAAGTGCTGGAGACCCACCCTGTGTGCCTCGCGTGTTCCTTACCCTCCACATTTAGTCAGCACGTGAGGATGCTGGAGATGGTTTGTTCTCATTTTCCATGTACAAGGCAGGTTTCTCCAGTCAGCTGAAATGTGGCTCAGATGACGCCCAGAAGCTTGTTTTGAACTATACAGTTTATTATTTACTTACATTAAAATGGTGCTTTGTGCTTTTTTGCATTGGTTTATGCTTGACTTTGACTCATGCAGTGTTCATCTGCACCCCCTGAAGTCAGTCTGCTCCTAAAATAACTCTCATGTATTGCATGTTCTGTATCCCCTAGGCGAAGATGAAGAAACTATTTGATGTGTGGCAAAAACTGTCTGCTTCCCAAAAGCAGGTATGTCAGAGGATTGCAGTGAGGCTCTGATCGAATCAGAATTAAAAACTTGCTTGACCCAAAATTGATACAGTCATACAAAATCTTGAACTCAGTTGCTTAAAATATAATACTGAGGAAAATACTCCAAGATCTTCATGCATCTTGAAAAAGATTGTCATAACCTTTATTCCATTTAATTCATAGTGTTGTTAAAATGTGAGTCAGTGGGATAGGATGGAAGTTTGATGGGCCTTAAAGTGGATGCTAAGCAACATCTGGAGAAGAAGGTGGAACGATATGCAACAATTTGATTTTTTCCTAACAATCCGTACTATCTTTAAACACCAGCATAAGAGTTTGCTGCTCATGGAAAGACTTCTTACAAGGGAAAGGAACAGAAATCAACAAGTGATGTGCACAGGGTAGTTTATTAACTTTGGTTGTCTGGGGGATAATTTTCTGCCAGCTTTCTCAGTGTATTGAGCTATGAACCTGTAGATGAGCAAATCAAAAGTGGAGGGGTGCTGTACTGAAATCAGAACTAAACCTTGACATTTTCAGGTATTCTGTGCCCTACTGTCCTTCCTCCTGAATGCCCTTCTTCCAGGTGGTTTTTAATGTGTACTTAGGACGCACCTTAGGTTCACGGTAGAAAAATAATTTGAAACAATTCTACAGCAGTATCCATTCCTGTTACTCACGTAATCTAGCTGTCTCCAACTAGTGCTCAAATAAAAAAGCCTTAACTGTTGGTGGCAGTACTGAATAAATTTCCTCTTTGGGAATGGCCAGCTGTTGACATAACTGCAATTTAGTGCTAAAGCTTTGTATTTTTCTGCAAGTTTGATTTTTTTTTTTTTTTTAATTAGCACAGGCAAA
>VYZR01048321.1:3373-15546 GCA_013400675.1 Oxylabes madagascariensis | reverse complement strand
GGAGATATTCAAGAACTGCCTGGGTACAATCCCGTGCTATGTGCTTGAGCAGGGAGGTTGGACCAGATGACCCTCTGTGGTCCCTTCCAACCTGACCTATTCTGTCATTCTGTGAAGTGCCTTGAGACACCTCCTTATTAACTTCCTTTATTCTGATTTGAAACCTCTTTTTCATGAATGAATGTGACATCCTTCTGAGCATACTGTTGTACTCATCTCTGCCTCCTTTGGTCACAAGTTCTGGAGGTTCATTGTTGTGAAAAGTGCATACTATAATCAGTTCTACTCTGCTATTCTACCAGTTTTGTCAAGTGCCTCTTGTGCTATTTCAGTTAGTTTCTCTTGTTATATCTGAATCAGTACATGATGGGTTTTACAGGCTTGAAAGAAGTAGTACTGTTATTTAACAGCTAGGAAATTGAAAGAAAATGTTTCTCAGACATAACTATATGGAAACAAAATTATTCTAAATTTTACAAATATCTTGGGAACTTGCCTTCTAGTTTTTCCCTGGCCCTGCAGGTTCTTAATCTTCTTCCATCAGTTTAATATACATGCATACATGTGAAAACATGTAGTGAGCACCAAGCATATTTGGTTGTGAAATCCTGTCAAGAATTTTGGTTATCATTCTGATGATAACCTGAAA
Organism: Oxylabes madagascariensis; assembly: GCA_013400675.1. NCBI lineage: Eukaryota > Metazoa > Chordata > Aves > Passeriformes > Timaliidae > Oxylabes > Oxylabes madagascariensis. Next base: position 14,897 of record VYZR01048321.1, on the reverse strand, counting down.
AGGTTGTTAAAAAATCANAATTTTGGTTATCATTCTGATGATAACCTGAAAAGGTTGTTAAAAAATCACAGAACTGAATTTGCTCCTTTGAATGATGACATAATTTGAATTGGCTCTTTTTTATGATGACATAATATTACAATGACATGAAAAGTCATTGAGAACGGAAAAGGCCTGTTATGAAAACCTAAATAATCACTGTTTTGGTTTTACTGCTTTTCTTCAGACTCCAGATATATCTATTTTGGATGATAAAATATTTTCTAGGACTTGAAAGGAGATAAAGACAAAGATGCAACATGAAAACTGTAAGAGAAACAGAACATAATAGGACTTTAGCATAAATATATTTTCATTACAGTCTTTTCTGAGTTTAGTAAGAATCAATTTTAGAGAGAATTTGTAAGTAAATGTATAAGGGTGACCTATAGTGAAATAAAGAATGAATGAATTTGACTGTAGACTAATATGAATTTTGTTCATCAATGCTTTTTGGTTTTGTTTGTAAAAATACCTAAGTACTGTAAATCAATTCATAAATCAAACCTTATAGGAAATTTGGAAATTCAAGGAAAATTTACTCTTCCTTTTATTTTAGCAGGACAAATTAGGAATACTAACTGAAGCTGTGGGTTGTTTTGTTTTCCCCTATGTTTATGCAGCCATAACCTGCATAGACAGATGTTTCTAGAACTCAGAGAATGCAAGATTAAAAGGAAATGACATCATACCAGTTCAAGACATTCTATGAAGCAAATCACTCCACTGTGAGCTCTAGACAGGAGAGGGCAGGTGGAGGTCACTAGGCCTGTGTCTTGGCAAGTCCACACAGTTGTAGAGCTGTCTTTGCTGAGTGGAAATCTGATCTGCTTAACAATGAAAAACAGCTTTGGGGAAAAATTGTCTCATGAATGCTTATTTTTATAAAGTGTCTGGAAAAAATCACCAGAGCTGTAGAAAAGAGCTCTACTTTTGGGAATATTGGTGAATGGGAACATCTCAAAGATGGGTTTAAATACATGTCTAGACATAGTTGCTATGACAAACTCCACAACCCCTCTCCTCCCCTATCTAACTTTTCAGACCTTCTTCAGTAGACCTTGGTTCGCCTTACACCTGTTAGTGATGTAACTGTGTGTTCACAGAAGACAATATATTGAATGACTTCTTTTAAATTTCTATTTAGATTTCAAGGTAAAGCTTCAATCTTCTGTGAGCTTCTTACAGGTTTGCTTAATACACCTGTCAATCTCACAGTCCCTTCTCTGTCAGTTAGCTAGCTGTTTTCTTTTTAAAAGGACTGGTTGTGTTTATATGCCAGTGAATTTGAAAAAGAACAAACTGAGAATGACTACAGTACAACAAAAATTACGAATTTTATTAAAACATATGTGGAAAAGAAAGTGAGGAAAACATGTATGTCATTTAACTGATATGAAAATACATAATTCCAGATAAAGAAGAATATTAGTTACTCACACTAGGATACTTTCTTTNACAAGATGTGTTCCTTTCTTAGATCTCTCGGCTGCAGGAAGAGGTGCTGCTTTTTGGTCTAAGCTCCATTGGAATACTTCTTATTTCCTTCTGAATATAACTTAAAAGTGAACCTACTTGTTTTTGTAGTATTTGATGTTTGCATTTGTAGTGTGACTGCCCCCTAGTTCCCACAAATTAGTTTTGTTGGCTTCCTTTCCTTCAATGTATTTCTCAAAAATTTATTCATTTCCATATAAGAAGTTGTAGATGATTGATTAATTATCTAATGACTGCAGATAGTTTGAAATTGAGAAGCAAATTGCTTTCCTTGGTTTGGAAGAGGGTATGAGAAAAGGAATAAATTTTTAAAAAGATCATCAGTTAATTATTTTGAAATCCAGCATTTTCAATTTGTGTGTTTAAGTTCTGTGGTGTCCAAAGCCTGGATATTTCCAGGTTTTTCATGGGGTCTGGTCATGGAGAGTATTCCCATAAGCATTAAAAAGACCCTATCAGAAAAGCCATATATAAAGGATCTTTTATGAAGACCTCATCTAGAAAAGAAATAAGGAGTATACTTAAAACTATGTTGAAATGGTTAAGTCATATACAGACACTAGTAACAGTAGTTATGTGTATATTAATTTTTTAGTGGGAGCCATGAAAATACCTGATAACTTTCATTGATTAATACATAGGCCACAATAGAATTTTATTTGTACTTCTTTAAAGAGAAGCTGTTTGTATTGCTCTAGAAAAGATGTAGTTGGATGGCTGAGGTTTGCCTTTTGACTTACAGGCCCTAGTGAAAGACATGGTACTTGATAGACTATATTGATTCTGGGGGAAACCCTGCAGTATATTAAGAAAATAATGTAGGCTTAAATGAGCTAACATGCTCTCTGAACTAAAAAATTGAAAGAGAATTAAGAGATGGCAATCATGGACACTGAAAAGGCAGATGTTTGAGAAAATCAGAATAATAAGCTTATCTCAACAATTGTTCTCAAAATAATCAAAGTGGAGATAGTTCCTTGTTCTGCAACATGCTGACCCAGATCTTCAAATGCTATCAATTGTTATGGCTTGGATAGTTTCAAGGAGCTGTCCTCTCAGCTTAGCTGAGATTTACAGCAGCTGGCTGGGCTCCAAGCACTTACTTGCATCCAATTTTATTATAGTGTATTATTATTGGCAATGCAATCACAATAGCTGACTTTCATGTGTAGAAATCTTATGGTCCAGTAGCATAGAGGACAACTGAAAATGCCCTATGTGGGTCCAACCAATCAAGCAGCAACATGGAAATGCATAGCTGTAACTTCAGTACTCTCTTAAGGAGTGAAAGAACTGACATGCTTCAGAATGGCAGATGCTCTGTGCAGCAGCATTGTGTCATAGATGGGCTGTCTTTTGCCATCCTCTGCATCAAATAACCAAACTAAAGTAAAGTACTACATATCTCTCTTACCTGGGTTACAAAACAGCTATTATAATTTCTGCAAGCTTTTTACGCTTTTGCAACAGAAAGCTACCCACCTTACATGTTGTCTTGGTTAGAAAAGACAGGTATCTGCTAGGGAGGGCAGGACCTCCCTTTGGAATGGNCCCCTCCGAGAGAAACATCCAGAGACAAAAAGAGGTGTAGTCAGGTGATATAAATCTCCTTTGGCCCCTTTTGTTCTCTTAAGTACCGAGCAGTTAGTTTCCTGGTAACTTGTGGAAAAAAATTCTATAAGGAAAAAAAAAACCAAATCTAACCCCCAACACATGTGAAGCCAATAATCTATTTTTCGTCAAATGAAAATCTTAACATTTTAATTGAAGAATGTTAGTAGCCCAGGTGCAATGATACTGTCATGTAACCAATACATACAGATCAAAACACATGTAGTTAAAATGGCACAAAGACAAACCTCCTGAAGTCAACACTTCAGGTGGTGATGTCCTTGGCCTTTCATTAACCTTCTGGGCCCTGAAGTTAATTGTAGCTTCAGTCTGAGGACTTTGGGGTATGGCCCATCACCAGTATCCTAAGCTATTTGTAGGGGGAAAGGTGGAGTTGGTCTTAGCAGTTTTTCTTTTCCACCTAGGATAGTGGCCAATTCTGTGCTTAGCAATACAATCTGCAGCTTGCTTTTCCTTCACTGATCTACAAGTCCATGTTATGCCATGGAAGGTATGTTTCACTCTTGTTTGGATATGTGACGTGGTGCTGGAGTTCTTCAACCCGTCTAGCTCCCGGCACGGTCGCCAGGTGCGGTTCTGGGGCACAATTGCTCTATGGCACAGGTGGAAACTGTGTCGGGGGTAGGGATAAGAGACAGGGAGAGGCCTTCTGTATGATTTTAAAGGGAGGTTTATTCCCCCTGAGGGTCAGGGACGAAAGGGCCCAGAACTTGGCAACACAGAGGCTTATAAGTGGGGTAGGTTTTGGAAGAGGACACAATTTCTAACCAATAAGGGTTACATGGGGGAGGAATATAAGGCAGGGAGTACAATACATAAACCAATGAAAGAATATAAGGGGAGGGAACAGTCTAAACAAACCAATGGTGCACCGGGTAGTACAGAACTTTCTAGAACTAAAGGTAGGGACGAACAAGGATTGACGTTTAGGTAGGTGGGGCTCCAGGCAAGGGGTTTGGTTCAAGGGAAGATTGGCAGGGAATAATCTGGGAAAAGGGGACAGGTCTAGGGAAGATAGACAACCAGGGCAAAACTAAAATACAGGGGGAAAGAAATAATGCATTAGGGATAAAACATATTATAACAACACAATAAAAACACACACACAACATATATGTGTCATTTTTTTCTCTTTATTACCATAAGAAGTGGTTTTGCCCAGCTCCCAAATTGACCAGGAATGATTGGTTAGCTGATTGTAGCCCAGGGCATCTGATACTGCTCTGTGCTTGGGCTTTGAAGGCCCCTGATGCCATCTGACTTTGCTGCTTATCTGTTCTTCATTTCTTTCTAAGTCACAGTTATCTCTCTCCATATAGATTAACAACATTATTACTGCTTCTATCTACTAAGCACATATCTCTGCATAGTTGTCGTGGTTTGAGCAGGAAGTGAGTTTTGAGGAAGTTACAGGGTACGTCTACGTGAACTTCCAGGGGTTAAATATTGGAAACTCCCAGGGAACCTCCCTTTTCTATCTGGGCAGCTGAACAGGTAACAGGGCCGGTCCCGGTCCGCCGTGTGGCCCCCGGGCCCGGCGGCCCGGCCGGCCCTGCCGCCCCTGCTGCGGGGGGCCAGCCCGGGACCGGTCGTGCTCTTCCCACCTGCCCACATCGATTGCTGGCAAAGCAGAAAGACAGGCTGCAGCTCAACATCCAGCGAACTTTTCCAGCCTAACCCCCGAGCCAGCCAGTGTCAGGGGAGTCCAGGGGTCCCCGGGAGTCCCTGGGAGCAGCCCAGTTCGGGCTGGGCCCACCCTGTTGAGACCTAGAGGGTGGGCAGGTGGCATTTATAAGTATTTTTAATGATTCCTGACTGCGCGGACGCTCGGAGCTCCGACTTTCGGCTCTCCCCCCAGCTCGGCCTTGAAAAACTGACAATGATAAGCCGCAGCAGCCAGCTGAGGAAGAGAGCAGACCTGGGCAGATTTAACTCTTTCCTAGCAAGATGAAGCTTTCAAAACTCCAGCTTTTTTCCCTGAGAGAGAGAAAAGGACAGAATGATTTGAAACGTAGAACGACAGCATGATGCAAAGTCAGTGAAAGAACTGATGTGATTTTTTGGAAGAAGGGATTTGAGGCAGTGGACATTTCTGGACTTCTCTAGATGTAAACCATGGAGAAAATGGACCTGTTTTGTAAAAGCTGTTTGGGGGAATGCTGGTTCTAGTCAAGGATGGTGGACTGTTGTACTTGAGATTTCATTGAGAATGTTGTAATAGTGAGTCCCCCGCTCCTGGGATAAAAGGAGGTCTCTTGGATGGAGACGATTTCAGAGATAGAAGAAGAGAATCTTTGTTGTAAACTAGAGGAGGCATTCTTAAACGTTACCCCAAATGTGCTGAGGGGCCCATGGGTAGTCGTGGGAAAGGCTGCTGATGGGTGGGATGGCACAATCTGCAAGATTCCGGGCGGTTGCAGATTTGTGACACTGGGAGCCACCAGACCCTTTTTTTTGGTGGCAAATGTCTCCATGGGACACTGGAGAGACTGCGCTCCCAAAGTGATGAAAGATTATGTTTAAATGGTGAAACTGACTGAAAGTCATGGTTTGTCTCTCTGTATTGGTTGTGGAAAAGTGAACAGTTGCTGGGAGAAGAAGAGGGGTTTTGAAGTTTCAATTTTTTCTTTTTTTTTTTTTTTTCCCCTTTCATTCTTTTAGTGTGTGTGTTAATAAAACTTATCTGTTCAAACTTAAGTTGGGCCTGTTTTGCCTTTTCTCTCCTAATTCCATCTCACAGCAGTAAAGACACTCAATTTGGCAAACGAGATTTGGTGAACGTGAAACCACAACAATAGTGCTAGCTATTTTAACACAGTTTACTTACAAAGCTGAACAAAACATACAACAATAGTTACCTGGTCATTAGATGATTGCTCTTTCTGTTGAACTAAAATAAATCTCCAGGGAGGCCAAATGAAATTTAGACAAACCGTTTTCGGGAACTAAGCCCTGAATTGTCAGCTTAAGGCAAAGCCTGTGGGCTGTTATGGGCACTGTCAGCACTCTCATTATGGTGGTACACAGCTACAAATATTTTTGTGTATATATATACATATATACGTTCATAATATGTGATCAACAGAGGGACCAATTTCATTCAGTGGCAATACACATATTGCTGAAAACTTTTCCTGTGTATCTATGTAGTCTCATATGCCGTTATCGATGTTTGCTGCAAGTGTGAAGCCTTTTGCATTAACCCAATTCAACTCTGGAGCTATTTAGCTTAGAAGGTCTAGTTACCTTATCACCAGAAAAAGGCTTTAATGCATACCTGTGCACTGAGGTTAAGGTTGTATTTCTGTAGATAGAGACCACAGTCAGTGATTCAAACATCTTTGTTCTGATCATTAAGTGTGATAGAAGGGCATTTCTCTGCTGTAAAGGTTTTTAATCCGTATCACATGATTTGAAAGTGACTGAAAATTTCTCTGCTTTTGGCATGGAAATAGCTATCTAAAGCTATCTCTAAAGCTTCCATTAAGTTCCTAAGGAAAGGTTTTTTGCAGTTAAGGTAACTTCAACTTCACACCTTTGTGATTATGTAACTATGGTTCCATCCTTTCTAGCAGCTGACCCTGCTAATGTGAACATGTTCATATGGTTAAGATTAATGAGTCAATTATTTTTACACAAGCAATCTGTCACGTACGCTGTTTTCCTTGACTTGATTATTTTAATTAAAAAAAAAGTGTTCAATTATCTTTTTTATTGATGTTCTTGTGTTAATCAGGAACAATTATTAGTGAGACTTTTGTGGATGGTTGCTTCCAAGTTCCTTAACTGAAAATACAATACTTAAAATAGAACAGAGTTTAGAAAAGCTAATTATTTTTTTTTAAATTGAAGACTTCTCAGCCAATACTGGCTGTTTCTGTTCTGGAAAAGATGGATTGTCACTTAAAGCATGGACATGTTGCAATCAATGCTAAATTAATTACTTTGTATTTACTCTGGAGCAAATATTAGCAGTTACACTTCACAATTACATCTCAACTATAAACTAGTTTTGTCGAGTTAAAATCTTGTTGACTCAGTTGAGTGACAAATTTTGAATATAATAAATACTCTTCGGCTTCACTGAGTTACTGAGTATTACATGTATTTCCAGCTTTTAGAAAGAGCTTGTGTCTTGAAATTTGTCAAATTTGAAATAAAACTTTCAACCATAGCACCTTGGCAATAGATTGCTAATTGTTTGGACTTCTGTCACTCAATTCAGGGATGCTGGGACCCTATTTATGAATAATTAATCAAATTAATAAGCTTATTTAATTGTGTTTGGCATAATTCTGTCACCAGATGGCACTATTACATATAGTGTTTATCTTCAAAGTAAAGGTTAAATTTTGTGAAAATATTTATGAACTATCTAATGCTGCTTTCTAAATTCTGATCAAATCACTAATAAGGGCTTTCTCAAATCTCTACTCTGTTGCCTTAATCTCTTTAACTTGAGATTCTGTTGGATGCTTCTTCTGCTTAAAGGTTGCAAAGATGAAAACAAAAATGTTGCCCGAACTGGCACAGTAAAAAACCTTCTGATTTAGACAGTCTGCATTGCAGCTCCTTTGAAAACCACATTGAGTGAAGTTAAGACCTGCAGTTAAAATACCCTACGGTTGGCCATGGTTGTCTTTGTGACTGTTCAGATACATCTGTGAACATGGTGGCTTTGTAAATATGTCATCAGACCTAACTTGAGATATGCTCCTAAACTATATGTTACCTAGATCATGAAGTGAAATGAAGTGAACCATTTAGCTCTGTGTTGCTTAATTCCTCCTCTTGTTGGAATTATGGTGATTTAATGATGCATGCTCAGTAGGTATTACAGGTCTTTCATCTTAAACTTGTAAGACTTTGTTACTCAAACTTTCAGAGTAAAGTATCCAAACTGTACTTTTAACTGCAATATCACCAATGCAATTAAAATTTTCAGTAGGGGGTAGAATGACTGTTATTAATGGCAATATTCCATCCAGAAAACGAAAGGAAAGTGAGACAAGTATTCAGTGGTTTTTTTTTTTTTTAACACCACAGAAGTAGTAGTTATTTTTCTTTTGATTATATATCTCACCTTATGATTCATCTTTAATTACACTTACACAAATAGCTAGCAATTTACATGGCTTCTAGCACCTTAAACGATGGTAAAGATGACAAGCCCCACTCACATTTATGCTGTTGCTACATTAAGGAAAAAGCAGCTTTCAAAATAAATGGTATATTACCATAGAACCGCTTGGGTTGGAAGAGCCCCTAAAGATCATCTAGTTATGACCCACTGCTGCTGGGCAGGGATGTAATTAGACCGGATTACTCAGAGCCACTTCTACCCTGGCCTTCCAGGATGGGGCACCCACACCTTCACTGAGCAACATGTTCTAGTGCCTCACTCCCCTCACAGTAAAGAGTATCTTCCTAATATCTAATCTAGACCTACTGTCAGTTTCAAACTATTCCCCCTTGTCCTGTTACTATGGTCTCTTGTAAACAGTCCCTCTCCTCCTTTTCTTGTAGGCTTCCTTTAGGCACTGGAAAGCTGCAATTAATTAAGTCACTCTGATGCCTTCTCTTTTCCAGGCTGAGCAATCCAAGTGTCTCAGCCTTTCCTCATAAGAGAGATCCTCCAGCCCTTTGAGCAGCTTTTTGGCCTCCTCTGGACTCACTCCAACAGTTCCATGTCCTTCCTGTGCTCTGGACCCCAGAGCTGGATGCAGCGCTGCAGGTGGGGTCTCACCAGAGCAGAGCAGAGAGGCAGAATCCCCCTCCCTGGCCCTGCTGCCCACGCTGCTCTGGATGCAGCCCAGGACACGTTTGGCTTTCTGGGCTGTGAGTGCTCATGGCTGGGTCATGTCCAGCCTCTCCTCCACCAGCACCCCCAAGTCCTCCTCCACAGGGCTGCTGTGATCTGTTCACCCCCAGACTGTGCTGGTACCGGGGGCTGTCCTGGCCCCAGTTGACCTCATGAGACTCCCATGGACCCCCTTCTCCAGCTTGTCCAGGTCCCTCTGAATGGCATCCTGTCCTTCCACACAGCTTAGCGACATCTACAGATTTGCTGAGGGTGCACTTAGTCTCTTTGTCTGTGTAATTAATGACAGTATTAAATGACTCTGGTCCTCATATGGTCAATAAGGACCCCTTGTCCCTCTTGTCCATCAGGATTCTGAGCTATTGGCCACTACCCTATGGATGTGACCATCTAACCANCCTAATATCTAATCTAGACCTACTGTCAGTTTCAAACTATTCCCCCTTGTCCTGTTACTATGGTCTCTTGTAAACAGTCCCTCTCCTCCTTTTCTTGTAGGCTTCCTTTAGGCACTGGAAAGCTGCAATTAATTAAGTCACTCTGNATTTTAAGAGAGAAGGATGTTGTGGGGCCTATGTCAATCCCTTTACAGAAGCCCAGATAAATGTATCTGTAGCCCTTCCCCTGACTTCCACTGCTGCAGTCACCCCATCGCAAAAGCCACTGAGTTGACCAGGCAGGACCTGCCTTTGGTGCAGCCATGCTGGCTGTCCCAAACCACCTCCCTGTCCTACATGTGCCATACGCAACTTTTGGGAGGGCCTGTTCCATGATCTTCCCAGACACAGAGATGAGGCTGACAGGTCAGTAGTTCCCAGCATCCTCATTTCTATCTTCTTAAAATATGGGTACAATATTTCCCCTTTTTCAGTCAGCTGGGACTTCACCTGCCTTGCCTAGACTTTTCAAATATCTTGGAGTGTGGCTTGGCATTACGTTAACCANAGGGCTGCTGTGATCTGTTCACCCCCAGACTGTGCTGGTACCGGGGGCTGTCCTGGCCCCAGTTGACCTCATGAGACTCCCATGGACCCCCTTCTCCAGCTTGTCCAGGTCCCTCTGAATGGCATCCTGTCCTTCCACACAGCTTAGCGACATCTACAGATTTGCTGAGGGTGCACTTAGTCTCTTTGTCTGTGTAATTAATGACAGTATTAAATGACTCTGGTCCTCATATGGTCAATAAGGACCCCTTGTCCCTCTTGTCCATCAGGATTCTGAGCTATTGGCCACTACCCTATGGATGTGACCATCTAACCACTTTTTTATCCATCTAACAGTCCACTCATGAAGTCCCTCTCTCTATTTTAAGAGAGAAGGATGTTGTGGGGCCTATGTCAATCCCTTTACAGAAGCCCAGATAAATGTATCTGTAGCCCTTCCCCTGACTTCCACTGCTGCAGTCACCCCATCGCAAAAGCCACTGAGTTGACCAGGCAGGACCTGCCTTTGGTGCAGCCATGCTGGCTGTCCCAAACCACCTCCCTGTCCTACATGTGCCATACGCAACTTTTGGGAGGGCCTGTTCCATGATCTTCCCAGACACAGAGATGAGGCTGACAGGTCAGTAGTTCCCAGCATCCTCATTTCTATCTTCTTAAAAGATGGGTACAATATTTCCCCTTTTTCAGTCAGCTGGGACTTCACCTGCCTTGCCTAGACTTTTCAAATATCTTGGAGTGTGGCTTGGCATTACGTTAACCATTCTCTCAGGACTCTGGGATGCATTTCATCAGGCCCCAAAGATTTATGTACTTTCAGGTTCCTGAGATGGTCATGAATAGGATTTTTACTTACAGTGGGATGGGCTTTGTTCCCTCTGTCCCCATCCTCCTGTCCATCTACTCAAGAGATGTGGGAAGAGTGCTTGCCATTGGAGACTGAGACAGAAGTGTTGAGTACCTTGGCCTTCTTTTCATCCATTGTTACCAGTGTCCCAGTTTGCCAGGATTTTTATTGAATGGCTTCAGTTTCTTTATCTTCAAAATTATGTTTTGCTTGATAGCATATCAATATCCAGGATAGAATTTCCTCTGCAAGAAAATTTTGGAAAAACAGGTGAGATGACATAGACTAACAGAGTAAAACAAATTCATACATGTTTGTTACTAGTTTCTTACATAAAGCTTTGTGTTTCAAAATCACAGCTTTCCTTGCTTTCCACTTCCATCCTTCTAGTCCACCTTAATGAAGTCTACCTAGTTCCTTCCTCCCTCCCTCCCTCCCTCCCTCCCTTCCTTCCTTCCTTCCTTCCTTCGCTGTTCCCTTCCCTTTTCGCCTTTCCCTTCTGTTTTCCCTTCCCTTCTCCTTTTTGAAATCCTGTCACAAAAATAGGAGAATAAACATAGGAGAATAAACAGAATCCATAAAATAAACAGAACCCATAAATACTTTTAATTACTATCTGTCTGGATCTGTGTAATGAATTAAAAAATCACATCTCTCCTTGTATATTTCAAATGAGTACAGTTAAACACTAGCAATTTAATTGAGTTTCATTACTTTGTTTATAATTGGTGTTACAATATTAGGAAG